>JADFUC010000320.1:0-215568 GCA_019722365.1 Lithospermum erythrorhizon | reverse complement strand
CTACCACACTTGTGCTCAAGTGTAACAAAAAGGATCGATCGACGAAGAAATGAAGTTTTTTTCTTTGAGAGCATACGGCTTCTCAAAATGGTGGGGCGTGAATGTTATCTTGCAAAATGATTAGATTAATTATTTGTTATGATTAGGTTTAGTTTAATATTATTATTAAACTCAAAGTCCAACCGAATAAGCACGAGCCACCAAGTTTAATTTAATTAAATCGTTATAAAAATCAAACACTAACAAGTTGTTACCAGTAACTAACAAGTTAACCAACATGCTCATCCAATCATCGAATTAATTCAATTGACTAATTAATTAATTCGGTTCATCCAATTTATGGATTTACATTATCGTGGCCTCAATCGAGAATTATTCAAGATTACAATAAACTCTTAATTTTAGCAAATGTAGTTTAATTTCATACTTAAATATAATTCAACGTCATCAGATGCATACAATCTTTCTGATAATAAGTTGTATAATAATAACATTTGACCACTATTATTATATAATGTATTAATGAAAAGATCTAAAGAATCGCCCATAACCCCTTAAATTATCAGCGAGAACCCACACTAGTAATATACAATTACTAAAGTGAACACTAAGTTCCAGAATCACATTTAACCAACCCGGTAAAATGAATTGATACACAATTGTCGCAATCTATTAATAAAAGGGAACTCCTCATTGATTTCCAACACTCTCACTCTTGCCTTGGACGACACATCAATACTATACAATTCCTTTATCACGCGATCTCTAGTCGTAGGGCTAACCATAAAAAGTGTATCATGAAACACCCACAACTTTCTTACTCCGAGTATGAATTGAATAAGCATTTATGGCGGCCCCATAAACCAACCAGCACTAACCGGCAGGAGAGATCTTCCTCAGATATCGCGACCTGATAAATCCTCCCAATATATCAACATCTATCGTTATATTTCACTCAGCACACCCAACATATGCCGTTATAATCCCCGCTAAGGCGCATCGCTATCATAGTCAAAGTACGTAGCTCATATAACACGTATAGTTATATATCGTAGGTCTAAGAATTGTTTTAACCTTAAAATTCTAAACAAATATCATAGGACAATGTATACATATCTCTATGAATTGCTGTCATACCAAATTTCCCAAATATAGGACCGTAGCCCATAGTATCGATCTAGTCCTCAGATGCTAACGTGATCAATCTTGATCACTAATCAAAAACACCATGTTAGTCATACGATGTTTGTCGCCTAACTATCGCATTCCAATATGCTCGTTATCCTATGTTTCTAAAGCTCAAGAGGCGTAATCAACAATTCATGTTGCCTCTCTAGAAAACATAGACTAACCTAGGGATTTAACTTTCACTCATCGAGGATACAATACATGTAAATTATATATTTCAATGCCTGCGAAATAAATAATGGGTAACTATATGAATGAATCACGCATTTTAATTGACATTTAACTTATTCCATTTAACAATCGTATTAAAACATAAAGTGAAGTTTTATTTTAATTAATTACTTAACTTATTCTAAAGTGAATTAACTTGCTCCCCACCGAACTTTTCCAATATCTCGGGTTCCTTCATTAAGCTCGTGGAAAACCAAACTTGGCTGGAATCACGCGGGAAGGATTCAACTCCGAGATGCACGCTAAATCCATACATGGATCCTTTAAGCTCGCATTAATTTCTTAGGTCATTTCTATAACATGTAAAGCAAAAAGGATAGCATTATACCACATCCTTTTACCGGAATACTACTACAAGCAGCCTTTACATTCATCAACATGGTCTCAAATCCAAGGAATTGATGACTAAGATTATCCTGACATAGTCATGCACGACTATGATCAAAATGGGTTTTAAACCTTTTGTCACAAGTCTTGCATTGAAACTGTGGACATTACCATCAGGGTCCAGTTTCCTCTTTAAATACTACTTCTGCCTCTAGCGTTGACAAGTCAGTAATAAAAGGGACCAAAAACCTTGTTTTGGTATATAGAGACTATTACAGGTTTTGTGGCATTCAACCACTTCTGGGGTTCTATCGGGTAGGTTTATACCACACTCAAGTGTGTTGTTCATGTCTTTATTAAATGCATATTCTTTGAACAACATTACCAACAAAACAGTATTGACTGGTCAAGTTGTAAATCGAAGTCTGTGTTTTCTTTTTAGCTTACTTCCATCGAGCATACTAGACTAAATTCATTATTGAAATTCTTGGCTAATAGCTTCTTTCATATGGTACAAATTGGCCGATAATGCTACTATCACATTCGCCATAAGCTTAAGATCAACAACCCGGATCAATTCCATGTAACTATAGTTGGCCTCTTATTCTCTAAAGTTACTACCAACGAGTCTCGAATCCGCTGCGGAATACCTTTTAGTAAACTCACACCCAATCACTAAGAATCATGCTATCAATATAGTTACGTGTACAACACATGACCTCGACACGGCATACGGTGACCATATTACTATGTAATAGACTTCAACCACTCTTTCACACGCTAGACCATGTGGGATTAATTCCCAATGAAGAGTTGTCCGTCAATAAGAGAATGTGTCTATTTATAGAATTTTAATCTATTATAGATTAATCACCTCGAGCGCTTCATGACACTTAAACTTCTAACAAGAAAATGTCATGCAAGCTCTCACATATATAACGTGGGATCGACAGGCATGTGTCACATATATATGTAGCTGGGCCCACAAATGTACAAGAACCTAATCACTACTATATATCTTTTAAGATCGTAGGGAAGATTTTTTCAATATTTAGTGTGTAAAACTTCATTTATGCAAGCATACCCCACCGACCTTTTTAAGGGAACTCAAGGCTCTTCATCACTGTGGATTCTTACGATTTTCTTCATCAAGTGTCAAAGCCGAGAATTTAATCCATTATACTCAATCTTAAGCTTGCAACTCTAGATTCTAGTAGTATAGAAACTCTTCTTTTTATTCTCGCTTGAGATATGAGCTCCACACAATGTCAAGTATCCATCATCAAGTGATCATTACTTGAACATTCTTTTGGATCACTTCATAGACTCATTAAGCATTACATAACTTGTGGAATAGCAATAAGAAAGTTTGAATAACATGAGCATAGTCAAGCAATGAATATGTTTAATCTTGGTTTCTCAACCAAACGTATGATTAAACACTCATTCATAATCGATCGTCACTTAATGAGAATACATTATTACTGGCGATTCACCATCCGTATAAGGTAAAATAGAACTTTATACTCGCAACCTACGTGATTCATTAATATCTTATTTCATTTAAAATGGACATCAAGTCATTTATTGAGTATTATATTTATTCATGTTGTCATTTTGTATCATCAACGTGATTTAGCTTTAAATGCACCGCAGGGACATTCCTCGATATAACCTCCGCTACTTAGTATTCAAGGCACATGTTTATTTCCACTATTTTTACTTCACAACGAAGACTCTTATACGCATAAATAAATTGTAACACTATAGTAGACTTAAATAAATACTGCAATTTTCCTTCCTCGTTATGTGTACAAATGAATTAATATCCTTTGGATCCGAGTTAAATTATGTCTACTACAAGGACATAATACTAAATTCCCTATCATATACGAGACGTTTCAAAAGTTTGTTTATCAAACACAACTCGAGCTCTGCCTCACGCTGAATATGAATAAATTAGTTTAAATGTAGGTGTAAAGAACTTTAATAAATTATTTTACCCTCGTGGGTTTCAACCACGTTAAACACATTCCTTTACTATCACCTCTGGCCACGACACACACTTACAAGCCAGAACTAAACTCTCTTGGTACGTGAAATCAAAGATTTCATCCATTTTTGTGTTTTAATTTCATTAAACATAATTCCTTAGTTATATATCTTAACAAGCACGTTTTAAGATTAGAATGATGTCTCATTCTTGATGATATATTACTTATGATCGGCGATACTTCTCGACTCAACTTGATAGTATTCACATGGTCCTCTCCATACCTTATCAATCTCCATTTATCATTCAATGACTCAAATCTTTAATTAACTTGTATCTAAACATACAAACTTAATTTAGATTAGCGAACCTCCCACTCAAGTCTATTAAGAGTCGACTTGTCTATCCTTTCAAGACAGGCTCAAGTCTTGTTCGAGCCATAACCATGTTATTATTCAATCATTTGCCCAGGTGTCCTTTTAAAGAAGAGTAGTAATGTTTTCTTAATCGAATCACCGATATGGAAACGCAGTATGTCAAACACGACATTCATTTCTACTCTTACGTGCAAAGAAAATAGTTGGGTATCCCAACCACCTTCATGGAGGATTTAAATGGATGCTCTTATAACGTAGTCGCTCATCATTACACAAGAGCTCGATAACTTTCTTTGCATCTTCGCCTTCCGCCTATTTTGCATTTTCTTGGCTCATATCCATGATTAAATCATGTGAGTCAAAACCAGTGTTCTCTATTAACGGGTAACCTAGCCAAGACATTGCAACTTTGACAACAAAATTATTTCGAGATAATAGATTTAATCAAATCTCTCTTTCAATTCCTGCAATGTTACTTAAAACCCCTTCTTCTATGCTTCAAGTTCTAAATAATGAAAGTTGAATCATTAACATCAAAATGTACAAGGTATCAAGATCTACTATACTGATTCAAATGGCAACACCGCACAATATTTTGGAATCGCGATAATAAGAGTTATCAACTACTCATTATGAAAGTGAATACGCAAGCGTGCTATTATGCCCGTATTCAAACGGCAACATCGCATACATTTTGAATCCGGCACAATAGTAGGTTACCAACCAATTACAAAACTACATAATCCTCAGAACAATTAGCATACGATACAGATGCTACCCGACATTGTATCGCCGAGAAAATACCGTTACATACCAATTAAACCAAATAGCTTACTTTGAATGATCATCCAAAGCCACAACGCAGCGGAAAATCACTTCAACATGATCCATCATATCAAATTGTAAAATCAAGGACACCGCCATCACAAACAGGCCCGTGACGACGCAATCCAGATATATTATTTAATATTATTTAAATTTTAATCGGTGATATTAATATTATTTAACTTTATTTAACCACATGCATGTATAGCACATATTCAATCAACATGCACAACATGAAAATTAATTAAATAAACACACATTTGTGAGATATGAGTGATGGCCCTAGACCTATTACATATCACTTAATGTTTAAATGCTAACATAAGTCCCATTACAAAGACTTTAGAAGTTGGCAAGTCTGTGATTCTTCACCAACCTCTGGCTTCTCCAAATAGCTCAGGAAATGTTATCTCAATGCCACCACAACAACACATATTACTACTCTAAATCTAACTTAGACAAAGATGTAATGCCATGGGTAAACGAATCGCAGTTATCAAAAGAAATACGACTCAAGAGTCGCTTACAACATTTCCCAAAGACGCAGATCAGAATAAATAAACGAAACCGAAGTCATATCTAAATACCCTATTTTCCATAACAATATATATATGCAAAATATTTAAAAAAAATGTTCTTTAATGTAATATATATTAAATGAAATGAAATAAACGTTGTTCGTAACTATCTAATAAATTACCCATTATTTTACAATTAATTATCAACAATGTAAATTTTCAATTTAAATATATTCATTACATGATTAATGATAATTATTACAATAATTAACAACCACTTAAATCATGAAAATAATTACTTTACATAATTAAATCCAAAATTTAAAATTTAAAAAGTTATCATGAAAAATATTTTCAAAAATTATCAATTAATGAAAATACTCAGTGAAAGGGAAATATAAATCAAATTTAATGTCATTCAAGATATATTTTCAACTCATCTTTTAATGACAAATTTATGATTTAATATTTAAAATCAAATTAATAATTACCAATGTTTTAAAACGAAAATAATTACCAAAATACATTTGGTTTTAAAAACGTATTTACCTAACTTCTCAATGGGCCAATACCGATCGGCCCCTCTCGCCACCCACATGGCCGCCTCGGTGCCGTAAGTATCGCCGGTGAGCTTCGCCCAAGTGGCCGGACCGCTATGGTCAAGGGCACCGGACGCGCTTCGCATTTGCACCTCCGCAAAGCTCTCGCGACTCATTGCATTCATTTCCCCGCTTTTCCAAATTAATTGCAACTTTTGTGTGATTTGAGGACTAAAAATTCAAAAATTCTGAGATTCGACTTGAAACATCATCAATAATATTATTATTGAACATTTAATTAATTGAATTTTATCAAAACACTTCTAGTTTTTCGATTAAACCCAAAGCAATTCAAATTCAATAAATTTTTCTGAGGCTTAAAATTCAAAACAATCTAGAAAAATTTGGGATGAACCTCAAAGGCCATAAACACATAGATTTCCACTCGCATTCTTCTCGAAATTTCTAACCCTTCGGTAAAATCAAAAATGATACCACCTCAAATTAAAATGCAAATTAATCAAGTTTTAATCCCTTTCATTTCATGAAACAATTTTTTTTCTTTTTTAGAGGGAGAATTTTTTATAAGATCCCTATAAAGACCGAACCTGACCTCTCATACGGTGCCGATAACCATTAAAGCTGTGTTCTGTTCATCTCTCATATGAAACAACAACAAATACCAAATCATCAAAATCAATGCAATGAAATGATGATTCCAAATAAGTGATACATATAAAATGGTTGATTTTTTCATATTATATATTCATCAATCGAATATACAAATCCATGAATCAATCTAATTAATTAACAACTACGCCGACACACAACCCGAATTAGATAAAAAATACATCAAACTTCGAGTAGGCTCGAGGCCACCGGTTAATCTAGTATGAATTTTATTGTGATAAAACACCAAATTCATACATCCCGATCCTCAAAAATGATATAATTATCTAAAATTCATATAACGACTTTATATGAATACGAGTACTTACGTAGACGTTGGGAAGTCTATCTACAAATCTTTCACTCTAAACCTCCTCAATCTCCATTTATTTAAAGACTTCAAATGCAAGGTTTCAATGGGTTACACAATCGTAAGAGTCGAGTCCAACATCAGGTTTCGCTAGAATGTAAAAGGATCGGATCGACGCAAGAAGTGAAATTTTCTTTTCTTTGGAGAGTGCATTCGCCTCTTTAAAATGGCGGATGAGCTTAATGCCATCTAGCAAAATGATTAGACTAATCATTTTGTTATGATTAGGTTTAGTTTAATATTATTATTAAACCTAAAAGCCCAAACACGCTTAATTCCAGCCGCCCCCTTTAATTTAATTAAACCATTAAGTAAAATCAAACACTAACAAGTCATAATAGTAACTAACAACAAGTTACCAACAATTAATCCAATCATCGAATTAATTCAATTGACTAATTAATTAATTGGGGTTCATCCGTACATTATACATTATCAATGTAAAATTCTCACTGGTAATACTGCTGATTACAATCAACCTCTCATAATTTTAGCAAATGTAGTTTTATTTCATACGTGAAATATAATTCAACGTCACCGTATAAGCAGAGTGATCTTCTAGGCTCGGGGATAATAATAAGTTGTATAATAATAACATTTGACCAATTACTATTATTATAGCTATTAATGAGTAAGCATCTAGCACCGCTCATAACCCCTTAAATTATCATGAGAACCACACTAAGAATATACAATTACTAAAGTGAACACTAAGTTCCAAAGAATCACTTTTTAACCAACCCGTAAAATGAATCGATACACAATCGTCGCAACGGACATAATGTGCGGAATCAATTTCATTGATTTCCAACAACAAGAACACATCTAACGAAATTAGGATCTCTACTAGAATCTCATCACGCTGAATCATCCAGAAGTCATCCTGATGGCTTCAATTCTCTACCAACATAATAAGATACATTCAATCTATTTTCTTACCGATTCTATCAACTTCAAAGTTTGGTCTTCGTTCTTTTCATTGAAGATCGGTGAGAACCAAAAGAATAAATAATTGATGAATATTTCCAAATTATTTTGGTTCTCAACTAATGACGGTTATTTTGTAAATTTGTTAATGTATCAATTATCACTTTAACTCTTCAAATTGTAATTTTAATTTTATGGATCGCAATTTTAAGAATCAGAGCTCGATGGACATGTATCGATGTAATAGATGTTATGATTTAACTAATGCATTACTTGGTCCCAAAAAAAAAATTAACAACTACTCCCTCCATCCCATTTTCTAAGGACTTTTATTTTCATTTTTTAATGCAAATTTGATAATATCTCACAATTCAAATTTTTTCTTCCTATCGCATTCACCCACAAATCGTCAAATAGGAACCAATTTTCGGTAGAGTTTTATTTAAAAAGTCCCATGTAAAATGCTATGGACGGAGTAATTTGTTATCGATTAAATCCTAAGAACCTCGAGGGGTTTGCCAAACATATATACTTTGATACCTCCATCACAAAGTGTATGTGACACTTTATAATTCGCCAGATTTCGTGTACAAATCTTTTATGGTAAATTTATTTCAATTATTTACACATATACCCAATATATACCGTAGTAGTATCAAATTTGATTAGACTGGCCTAAATTTCTCACATCTATAGCGAAGCTCTCTGGTTAGACCTGCATCGATATATATTTCACTAGTATCATATTTCATTCGACTTCGAGTCTAAAATTTTTCACTCTTATATGGGAGTTTCGTTACTCTTAATTGCGTATTTTCTTGGTCATTCATAAATATATGTATATATATCTACTCATCACTTAAGGAGATAAATTTCGCATCCTCATATTGCTTCATTATATGTAGCTCTTAATTTATTACTCCATAATTCTTTAATTTTGGTTTGACTTTGTTTCATGATAATCGAGATCTCATTATAGTCATGAATTGCTATGTAAATGTCTTCTAGACATTACAGCTTTAGCTTATTCATGATATATTCACGTACCTCTTTTGGAGGTGATATTCTCTTAGACCATCTTCAACGTCATATCTTCGATAGTGGAACTATATCATTTACAATGGTTCTTCCGGAACCTCCACTCTATTTTGAGTGTTTACAACTGTATAAGACTTTATTGCTATCTTGAGGTCAGAAATTTGTTTGGTAGTAAACTTCTAAATTCATATAATCCCTTATTCATATTTTCTCTTCAAGTTCATATTTATTCATTTTTAGATCAATCTAATATAGAAATATTTCAATTCAAGATAGTCTATTTTTGAGTTGTATACCATTTTCCCTCAATGTTGAAAGTGCAAATATTGATATATCACAATGAAAAATTACTTGATAAATTAATTTCAATTTCGTATTTCCAAGTATATAGATGTACATACCTTCTGGGTATAATAACCATTTAAAAAGTCATCATTTGTGCATAGTACGAGAATATATGATGCACACATAACTGGAGAGTAAAATATGTGGTTTCTGACCAAACCAACTATACCGGGAAGTTTATAATAATTTGGCATAATGCAAACAAGTTACTACATAAGGTAACATTTTTCAATGATCAATCAAAGAGTTGCATATAATTCAACGTGCCCCACAACAGTCAACTAGGAGTTTACACTATGAAGCTCACATAAATTCTTCAAACTTACGCTTATTGACTCTTTCAACGAGTCTCCACTAAATATTCACTATTCTTTCGCATCGCACTAACCCGGGATGGTCTAACCGGTTATGGCAAATAATAAAATTTTTCATAATTCTCAAACTTCCGGTTTGACAAAAAATGTATTTTGATATCGAAACATGTTTGTTACTTCAGGTAACAATATATTAGCTGTTCTAGAGCCTTTAATTGATTTTAAGCACTTTTGACAAATATTAGCTATTCTCGAGCCTTCTACTGTCAGTTCAACGCATAATTTAATATATGTTTTTGAAACCGTTTAGATTCCTTTCTTTACTTAGAATAATATGGTACATCTTGAATACATATTTCGAGGCACCATCTGGCCATCTTTCCAGCATTCAACCAATTTTGCACCGCCTCGACATATCAATAACACTCACTTCTTTCTGCTATTAGATAAGAAAAAAATATTTCTATCTTTTAGAATGGTATGAGTTGTTGCACTATCTCGCAGCATAATGCTTTCTCTTATCCATGTTTTTGGTGGCAATCCTATCGGAAATCGAAAATCATACACCGATAAAAGCTTCCCAGAAAGATAGCGCGCACAAGGACAACTTAAATACCAAATCTTTCCTCAACATTTAACTAGCCTAAACATGTATGGGCAATCACAACACCAACTCGTAATAACCCGTCACGAAAAAAAAAAAAAAAAAATTTGGCCGGGCGCGGACCCGGAATAGTATATAATTTTTTCTTCGATGATAATATTATTTCAGAAGAAAACTTTTGAGCCTAATTTCATTTATAATTTAGTGTTGTTTGCCAATAATAATTTTATCTTTGAAATCGGGTTCGTGGAGATTTAAAAGACGATGTCGGGGAATTAAATCAAACCGAATCTAGACTCGAAGTTTTTTTAAAATATCTAATCATACTCTATCCTCCACATCATCACATCACACTTCATCTTCTTCTTCTTCTTCCTCATATGGTCGAAACCCTCAGAAAGCAAAAACAAGAAAATTTTCTCTTCCATTTGATCACTTTGTTGCATATAACATCCTCAAGTTGGTCGCTAAGACTTTCTATCGCTCTTTCCTACGAATTCGAGGTAAGAAATCGGAGTTTTATGGATTTTCGTTGACTTTGCTGACTTTTTCCATAATTGAATTTTAGATAAACCTTTAGTTGGTTATGGGTTCGCGGACGATATATGTGTTGAATTCGTGATTTAGATCGCTTGAGACGCGGCGGTCGAAGTTGACTTTTTGGGGTTTCCTAGCTTGACTTTTTACGTGGATATTTTTATAAGACTTTAAATGCGTAGAGGTTATATCGGGACCTTATTATAGTTGCTATGATGTTGTAAATTGGTGATTTAAAAATTTATTTAAGGATATGCTGAAAAAGTGTGATCTAAATTTAGTTATACCTGATACTGGAGTATAGTCGTTAATTATGGAATCAAGGATTAATTAGGAATGACTGGCAAGTTGATTTGTAAAGTGAGAAAGTGATAAGATGGAATTTAGCGGGAATCGATTGCTTGTGTCCACGGATTATAATTCGATAGTTTATCCGTCATGTTAGACCGCTTGTAGATAGTTCCCCAAGAGTTGGTTATGTATCTTCTAACGCCGGTATATAGTAAGAGGTCTTGATTATACTTCTTCTGGTGAAGTTTAGGCTGACGCGAAAGGGCGCCACTGATTGTCTTCGCGAAGGTTTTACAGAAGCTAGCGTGAGGTGAGTACTTATCTCACGGTGTTACTTTACGTACTTACCTTGATTCATGATATTTACGTTATCGTGTTATGATTTCATGAACGATATACATGTAATCGTTGTGTTATGTGATTGTGTTTCGTGGCCTTGTCGGCACTTATGATTTCTCAGGCCTTGTCGGCACTTATGATTTGTGTGGCTCATATGCATTGGGCGCTTGACTTACTATCGTTGACGTTGTCACATGGTCAGACATCAAGCCAGGGAGCAGAGTAGTTGTCATTATGCAATGAAGCTCGCAGGCCTCGAAAGTATCGTAAGCGACCCTATAGTCAGATTGCTGTGGACTAGCGACTCTCCTTCCTTGCGGTGATATGTGACACTATTGGCCCTATACTACGGTATAGCGGTTTGGCCCCTATACTACCAGATGTGGGTATGACTGCTTTTGACGCTTGTCGTTGCATTGTCTACAAGTGGGCCCTATACTACTAAGATAGCGTAAGCAGATGACTGCTGATCAAGTTGTCAGGTGCATTGTCGGGTGTGGCCCCACTAATGTATAGCTGGTTTGGCCTCCTATACTACTAAGATAAATGCGGTATTTAGTCCATGGATCACTTTGTCGTTACTAAAGATTGTCGGGACGTGGCCCCCATACTCACCAAGATAACAGGCGCGTGCCTTTATACTTTGTGTAAGCTGCTGGTTTGGCCTTATACCGGCGGTATAAGCGGGTGATTATTGATACCATTCCTCACAGGTGAATGGATCGAGTATACGCGCATGGCGATGGTATACCGGGTGGGGACATGGTAGATAGAGGCTCAATGACCAGTTTTAGTCGTTGTCAGTCTATTGTTTTCTTCTCGAAATCGTGTGCTTGCCGAACCTTCTATTATATCCTCATGTATTATGTTTTGAGATTTCCCTCATGAATTACGTTTGTATTTAATTCGACAGATGGGGCCTCGATATATTTATATTATTCATATTTGATTATTAAATTATGACTATCTCGTCTGCATGGGCAAGTTCACCCCTGTTAAGTTTTCACACCCTTTCGCTACGGGCGGCATTTTCATTTGTGCCAGTCGACAGCGTTGGCCGCTGGGCAGGGTCAGTTGGAGAGCGCTGTCTGAGTGGCTAGTGAGCACGGTGGCCGGCGATCCTCAAGGGCCTCATTTTTGTCATATTGCCAACCGGCCATCGTTGTTTCGTTTCTTTTGAAATCTTAGCTTTGTCGGTAGTCATTTTGTATTTGTGTTACAAAGACGTATCATTCCGTTGTAGCCTCCTGTTTACATTACTTTCCCTTTCGATATATCAGGTATATAGTTACGGGTCGGGTCGCTTCGATATCACCACGGATTATGAATTTTTAAACCGCTTAATCGGGAACGAGCACATTTTTGATGAAACGAATTGTATTTTAAACGGAGTCGCCCATCGGTTTGCGACTCGTGTTCTGGATTTTAATGACTCTCACTCAGTGTACGACCCCGCGGCCGTTACAATTTTCGTATCGTGAGCTTAGGTTTCTCAGATTTCTTTGGGTTATCTGCAGGGTCGCTAGCCCACTTGCTTTCCATGAGTCGTCAAAGGGAAGTGGTGTCTTTCTTTTTGTTAAATCCGAGTCTTTCCTTTGTTGCGATCGCTGAGGATGCCACCCTGTAGCACGCTGGGCGGTAGCCGAGAGTGCCAGAAATTAGAGGGGCCGAAATGGGTATAGGATGCTTCCATTTAGTACAACAAGGGACCAAATAGGTCCGGAGGTACATCTGCCCGGAAAGCAAGTCGAAAATTCGTAGGAGACAGAATGCTCAAAAGCGGTCGAGCGCTGCGAGGCCCACCCGCAGCAAGTTGTTCGACGATTTCGAGTGAGGATCCTCCAAGTTTTCGGGGTTCTGCCGGAGCAAGTATCGAAGTTCATCCGGGATACGAAGACTATTTTGAGCCGACGGGATCAAGGGCGAGACGAGGTGAAGTTTCGCTACTTTATGCATTCTCACGAGGGCGCCTGCTGACCGCGGGAGAACCCGAGCGATCTCTCGATCATGGGTAGGAGGCACTATGTTTCCGGGAGCGATTGCTGGAGCTCTTCCGGGAGAATATTGTTCGAGACCCACATGGCGGCCTGGGAGAGAGAGCCGATTTCATGGACCTGTGGTTCGAGGTCAGCCTGGCTGCATGGCCGCTGATTTGTGCCGACTACTTCCCGATGTTTATCCAAGTGAGGCGAGGAGGGACTCAGGTTCAGTGGACGGCTCGACGTGCATACGGGCCACCGTATCTCAATGATGGTTTTTACTAAGCCTATGCCGCAGAATGCAGCCTCGAAGATGGAAACGAGTACAGGTGTAGGCGAGCTGATCGAGTGGTGAGTCGACCAGACTTTCTTTTTCCGTAGCCTTCTACCTCTGGGGGAAGTTCGAGTGAGGACGGACCAAATAGAAGTCGCCCCGGGCGTAGTGTCACTCTGTCTGGCCGTCAGCTCGAGTTATTCCACCGCCCTTTTACACGCTGGGCGCCACTAGATCTCGGCGGTTCGAGTAGTCTTCTCCGGGGTTCAGAATGTCCGCCGTTATCGCCATGTCGATTGGGCACAGTGTGCCAGGATTAAGCTTGAGAAGCGGTCATATGTTATCGATGCCAGCCTGTGACATTTGGCGAAGGGATTGCCCCCGCCATTGTGGAGAGTGCCAAGCAGACGTCAAGACCCGCTCGGGCCTGGCCGAGGCGGTTATCGTGAGTCGTGGTGGTCGTAAGCTTTCACGCCGCTGGGCCGTGGATACGGAGCCGAGGGACCTCGCAGAGTGCCGCTGGTAGCTAGCCGAATGTGGAGCCGGTCGAGGCCGTATTCATGTCAGTTACTCATCGAGGCTCAGATACCCCGTAGCCGCGACAGTACATATTCCTTGTGATATTGAGGTCGTGGTGTTGTTTGATTCTCGGGGCGATTCTTTGCAGGTTCCCGGGGAAGTTTTATTCCTCGCTGCCCCAGATCCTTCGCTCGGCCCCATCGAGATTGTTTACGCCAAGCAGTGGTGTCGGGCCGCTGTTAGTTTTTCATATGAGACCGCCCTTGATCAGTATGTGGTCGGCCATTGTCTGCTGATGCATTTCCATTTGAGCTTTCCGATTTTGATCTCGGCTCGTACGGATCGTCGGGGAAACATCATGCGCCGTTATCGATCGCCATCGGAAGGAGATTACTAGGGGTTCGGGAAGCACTGTGATATCCGACGGCGGGAGACGTAAAGATTTTGCCTTCGAAGTTTTGTGTCGCAAGATCAGTTGGGAGAGAAGAAACAATGGAGTCGATTTGACGTTTGGTGAAGCGATGGGAGATTTCGCCCATACGGTAGTTCGACCAAGTGGCTCAGATCAATCATAGCTCGCAGCCAGCAGGACGGTGGAACGGCAGTTATCGCAGGACGGTGAACGGAGTCGACCGACACAATGCAGTGGAGCTCAAGCATTTGAAAAGTGCATCATGCTGGCATCGTATTCACGGAACCGGTAAGTGGAGACTTCGACGGCGCCCATAATAGTTCCTACGTTGCACAATCCTAAAGCATAAGCATGTATCGTGATTCGAGGTTGACGTATTGGTGGCCGTGAATGGTACAGACGCAGAAGCCTGCGGGCAAAAGTTGCCGGCCTTGCCGCCAGTGAAGCGCCGAAAGATGTATTATCCTCGCGGTTTATCGCACTCTTCCTATTCCCCGGTACTGACACTGGTATCATCACCACGGACTTCGTGTTTGGGCTTCCGAAGACGTCATAGGCGACATGATGGGATTTGGTGATTGTCGACAAAGGTCGAAGTTCCGGGCCATTTTCCTCGCCATCGACGGCCAGACGGGCCTCGAGACTAAATAAAATTTACGTGATCGACACAGACAGACGGGTTCCAAAGAGTCGATCATTTCTGACCGTGACGCTTAGATTCAATTTCGAGGTTCTCGAGGGCTTCCGTGAGGCAATCGGGACCAGAGTGGAGTTGAGTACATCTTTCATCCCCGCATCGACGGGCAACTGAGAGACGATACGGACATCGAGGATATGCTCCGGCTCAGGTTCGAACTTCTCCTGAATCGGGACGAGTTGCCCAAGATAGAGTTCGCCTACAACAACAGCCTTTCCATGCTAGTATTGAGATGGCACCTTGAGGCGTCAGACATGAGCGTCAGACTCCAGCTTGTTGGAAACGTAGGTGCAGGAAAGTCACGCCTGAAGTCATCGAGTTCAAGTAGGAATGGACGATTGATTCACAAAGATCTATGACAACAGATAAAGTAAGAAATATGCGCATCGCAGTGGTGTAATTTGTCGCTTGAGGTCGGCGACCGTGTATTCCCCCGAGAGTATCTCCGGGAAGGAGCGACGCGGGGTTTGTGAGGAGTGGAAGTCGAAATCAAGTATATCGGGACCATTTCGAGATCCTCGGGAGAGTCAGTTCGGTTATCGCTGGGCGTTGCTCCTCCGAAGCTTTTCAGATAGGGATTCATAAATGCGTTCCATGTGTCCCTGCTTCGAGGAAGTATATCCCCTCGACGAGTCGCATATTTTAGCTTCACCCGCGGAGCTGGTGAGGACCTGACATTTCCGAGGAAAGACCGTGAGATTTTTGGACCGAGCAGAAGGTTTTGAGGGAGTAAAGACAAAGGGTTTTAGCTGAAAGTCCCCGGAGGAATCGCTGCAAGAGGCGACTCAGAGCTGAGACGACGCGGAACCGTTAATTCCGCAAATGGTGATGCGAGTTTGTTGTTTTTTCGATACGGTATTTGTTTTTGTGTTATTATATGTTCTGATTGTTCGTTGTTAAATTTCGAGGCCTAAATTTATTAGCGGGTAGACACAACCCGCTACGAAAAAAAAAAAATTTCGCCTATGGACCTGTGAATAGTATAATTTTCTCGATGATAATATTATTTCAGAAGAAAGAACTTTGAGCCGAATTTCATTTATAATTTAGTAGCGTTTGCCACGGAATACTCTTATCTTTGAAATCGGGTTCGTGGAGATTTAAGTACGATGTTGGGAATTAACCTAAAACCGAACGGGATTTTAAAGTTTTTTAAAATATCTAATCATACTCTATCCTCCACATCATCACATCACACTTCATCTTCTTCTTCTTTCTTCCTCATATGTCGAAACCCTCAAGAGTGTACAAACAAGAAAATTTTCTTCCATTTCATCACTATAGATATAAACATCCTCAAGCTTCTACAGCAAGCATTTTCTATCGCCTTTCCCTACGACTCAGGTAAGAAATTGAGTTTTTATGGATTTTTTCTTGGTTGACTCTTTGCTGACTTTTTCCATAATTGAATTTTATGATAAATCTTAGTTGGTTGCTGGTTCCGTGACGTATATATGTGTCAATTTGATTGCAGGATCGCTTCGAGGACGCGCATGGTCGAGTTGACTGGGGTTCTGGGCCGACTTATGTGGATATTTTATAAGACTTTAAATGTGTAGGAGGTTATAGTGGGACCTTTATTATAGTTGTTTTGATGTTAAATTGGTGATTTAAAAAATTTATTTAAGGATGTTACGTTTAAAAAAGTGTAAATCAAATTTAGTTATAATTGATATTTCGGAGTATAGGTTGTTAATTATGGGCCAGCTGATTAATTAGAATGACTTATAAGTTGATTTGTATTTTAGAAAGTGATAAGATGGAATTTAGCGGGAATCGATTGGTTGCGGTCCGACGGGATTATAATTCGAGCGCTTATCCGCTACGTTAGACTGCTTGTAGATGTGGGCTCCCCAAGAGTTGGTTATTATGCATTCTAAACGCCGTATATAGTAGTAGTAGGTCTTGATTATACTTTCTCGGTGTCGTTTAGGCTGACGCGAAAAGGGCAAGCATTCTCGATTGTTCATGGGGTTGCTCATGGTATTTTGTAAAGTAGTACTATCTCAATGGTGTTACTTACGCATTTCTACCTTGATTTGTGATATGCATGTTATTGTGTTATGATTATGAGAATGATATACATGTAATTTGCTGTGTTATGCGATTTGTAGCCAGGTCTGGTTTCTGCAAGACTTATGATTTCGTATGGCCTGGTTTCAGCACTTATGATTTCACAGGTGGGCTCGTTTGGCGATTGTGTTTGACTTACGATTGTGGGATGTTTTTGGCTGTGCTGTATTACCGTTTTGGGAGAGAGTAGCTGTTGTTACGCATGAGCTCGAGGCCTCGAGTAATGGGGCGACCCTATAGTCGGATCAAGTGTGATTAGACTTCCTCTCAAGTAGATACGTGACTATTGGCCCCATACTACCAGATAGCGGTTTGGCCCTATACTACGGTATACGGCGGTATGATTCTCTGCTTTGACGCTTGTCGTGGTGCATTGCGCGTCTCTATACTACTGCATAAATGCCATGCAGACACTGCTTTGACGCTTTTGTCGCCAGGTATCGTCGGTGTGGCCCTATACTACGGCATAGCGCGGCGTTTGGCCCTATACCTTTCGTATAGCTGCATGGTATGAGTCTCGTGGATCACTTTGTCACAAGATTGTTGATGCGGGCCCTATACTACGGTATGGGTCATACAAGGCTTTTATACTTTGTGTATAAGCTGCTGTTTGGCCTTATATCGTATAAGCTGGGGCGATTATTGATTAGTCCATTCCCGGCAGGTGTAGACGGATTGAGTATATGACTGTAGGACGGTATAATCGCTGATACGAGATAGGAGGCTCAATTTAATTAGAGTTTTAGTCGTTGTCGAGTCTATTGTTTCTTTCTCGAAATCGCTAAGTCATTTAACCTTCTATTATATCCTCATGTATTATGTTTGAGATTTCTCAAGGGAATTATGTTGTATGACCTGGACAGATAGTCTTGGATATATTTATATTATTCATATTTGGATTATTAAATTATGACTATCTCTGCCTGCGCGACAAGTTCACCCCCAGCTCACTAAGCCTCGCGGCTTACACCCTTTTCAAGTACAAGCAGATTTCTTTTATTCAAGGCCAGTCGATGTGTGGCTACTGGGGCCAAGAGGGTTATTGAGAGTGTGTTCGAGTGGCTGTGTGAGCACGGTGGCCGAGGATCCTCACGCCTCATTTTTGTTGTGTCAACCGCTTTCATTTGTTTGCTTTTTGAAATCTTAGCTTTGTCGGTAGTCATTTTGTATTTAGGTTACAAGCATTTATCATTCTGTTGTAGCCTCGCTCTAAGATATTTCCTTTGGGATATATTGTGTATATATTTATGGGTCGTCAAGCTGGATATCACCGATGGATTATGAATTTTAAAACCGCTTTAATTGGGAAACGAAAGCACATTTTTGATGAAACGAATTGGTATTTTTAAACGTGAGTCGCCCATCGGCTCGTATGACTCGGTGTTCGATTTTAATGACTCTCACCTCGTATGTCGACTGGGCGGTCGTTACACCAACTATGATTAGGGAATTCATTGTTCCTTCAAGAAATGATATGTTGGCTCTTTCGGAGCATTCAATTAATTTTTTACACTATCTCATATTGTGATAACATTCGCTCGTTATCGTATAAGAAGATTTTCTTCTCTTTTAAAGTGGTATGTATTGTGCCTATATACTCAGACAATTTGCACTATCTCGGATGGTTACATACTCAGACAATATCATTTGTAAGGTACTTTTAGACCTTGAAGAAATCAGTAGTAATCAAATTCATAAAGCTCAATTCATGTAACTGAATCTGTATTATTTCAATTATATGAGTCTTCAGGGCTCATAAATGAATTCACCATATTATTTTCTTTCAAAACATTGAGAGGATTCACATAGATTCTTCACTAATATTCAAAAGCCCTTAATATATATGATTATCATTTTTAAGCCCTTTATATACTAATAATAACCTAAATTGTCTCCAACTATACATAATCAAGTCTTATAGCCTAGTTGTGAGATTATAAGAGTATGAAATAAATATTTTTCGTAAGTCTTTTGAACTAATAATATATCTCGTACTACATAATACTCATACAAATAGATCGGATTCACACCATGATGATAAATTAACGATTATATATATAAATATAATAAGTTTTCGAGACTTAGATGATTGATACATGTCTTCTAGACAAATAAATTCTAATAATTAATGAATCATAATAAGTGCATAGATTTAATGAAACTAATTTTATCGAATTAGTAAGTCTTCAGGACTTAAGCATTTGATAATTATTTTCTTGACTCATATAAAATATATAAATCTAAAGATTAGTTTTAATATATGTAATAGTACGAAAATATCAGTCTACTCATAAATCACTATTAATACTTAATCAAACTAATTATATTTAACATTTTTATACTAGTGGTCAGTATTAGATGCAAGCTCTGTATATAAACAATAATATTCCGTATTCTAAATCAACTACTCTATTAGACCCATATGATCCAAAGTATAGTCAAAATCATATATTACTTACTAGTTATTACTCTTTTCAATAATCCATGCAGTAAGCTAATAGAAAAAGATTCATAATTCTATAATTCTTGGTTGACAAACTCACTTCATATGACAACGATAAAAATTCATAATTTCATAATTTGAAGTACCTTTAATCAATCGAGAGGTGAACTACTCACTTGTGATACGTATTGCATCTTCAAAATTAATGTTTGATCTTCAAATAACATCTAGAGAATGATACTAACATTTTTCTACAGGCCAAACCTACAGTATTTTTCCCTTTTTGTATCGCATCAGTTGGAAGATTAAATCGTGTTGATAACGTGTTATGAATATAACTAATAACAATATAAATAGACAGAAAGAATAAGAGAATAGCAGGAGAATAGATTTTATTGTTTGATATCAAATACAATACAAGTGCCTATTTATAAGTTTCAAGATACAATACATATGGTAAATACTTGACTTTAAATGTTATGCTAATTTTTTCTCATCATCCATCTCCTTTCACATAAGATAATTTTAGTGCGCAAGACAAGAGGATCCATTATTTCCATAACAGAAAGAGAGTATCAAGAATTATTTATCAACTCCAAGAGGCACATCTCGCCGACATCGGGTCGCTTCTTTGCGGCGTCAAGACGGCTACATGCTCGATCCCCTCGGCAAAGAAGAAGTAATTGTCGCATCCGGGTGGTCGCTACTTCTAAGTGTCATGTATTATTCTACTATGTCATACCGTGTACGGGGTTTCGCCACGCGACCCGTCTGGAGACATCTCGTGATAACCTCCTCATTATCAAGGACGACAAACTGCAAGTGACGCTCTTCTGTTGTCTTATCAACATATTTAATTTATTATCAAAAAATACTAAGAGAAACAAGAACAAACCAAAAGACGAGACCATGTTGCATTGCCTGGCTCAATGGGGGCAACCAAATACCTTGCAGACACCATGCTTCTTCATTTCTTCACGTGGACAACCATGGGGGTGTATTCAATGTTGTTGAATGCAGAAGTATTCAATTTGCAAATTAATTGTTAGTACGGCAAACTTATTGTAGGTCGCATTCGATCTCGGTTAATGATGTCAAATCTTCATCCAACTAGGTCTAAGTTTTTATGTTCAATGTACTACTTCAAATAGGGAACTAATGTGGTCCTGTATGTATTAGTTCAACTCGATACTTTTCCCCCATTAACTACAAGAATTAAATTATAATTGGGTAACATACAAATATTTTAATCGATCTATAGACTATACCCATTATAAAAGTGAATATTTAATTAATTTTTCAAAAATACTATATTAACCTTATTATTATGTTTTTTAATTGTAATTTCCTATATTTTTGTAAAGTTTATTTAAGATAATGTAATCTTTGGTTTATCCCTAACATATAGTGATTCCTGTAGGTATAAATATTAGTTAATAAAATTTGATCAAGGACTCTTATGACTATTTAATTATTAAAATGAATACAAATATAAAACAAAATAATTCTAAAGAAACTCTAACTCTTAAAAAAACCTTCAATTCTTCTAAATCATCCCACCGCTATTATCTAGCAACGAATCATGGCAACACCGAATAGTTTTATTTTCAAGACAAAAGTATATGTGTATTTTGAAAATAGTTTTGAAAAAGAATGTATATATGCCTTGAAAATAGTTTTGTCACTTTATTTGAGTGAATAAAATGTATGTATCATTCTACTACTACTGCTTTCTTTTTTACCGATAATTCTATATGTTCTATTATGTTCCTTTCACTTTTTGTTTCATTTTTATTATTTTACTTTCGACTTATTTTGGATTTTATGAATTCTTACATGAAAATTCAATCGTGATCTTTTTACTCAATATTTATTTATTATTTTATTTTATTTTGATTATTGTTATATGTTTACTCTTAGGATCTATTTGAAAACTAGTTCTTGCAAATAAGGTAGCCTCTTATTAGAATGGCATATAAGCTACTTGCATTTAGATTGGGAGCTTATAATAATAGATGCAAAATGACGATGGTGAAATTAATAGAGTTTGATTGAGGCTGGCACCAAATACGATCAAAATAAATCATACATTTGAGAAGTCGAAATCGCATGGAAACAAGTCATTAAGTGTCATGACGAGAGCAATTTTGGGAAGAGGGTGAACCCGTAGAAGTTTCTGGTGGAGCATATGGCGAAGAGGCGACGTTAGCGGAAAGATATGCTGGTGGTTTGTGAAACAAGTTCATAGTCTAATAACATGCTGGCGTGAGTTCGAGGCGAGGTATAGAGTCTCTTGGGGAATTGGGACATGTTAGGTTTGGTTGAGTTGAGTTGTTTATGTCATTATTTAAATACTAATTGAATCATAATTATTGTAACGGTCAAATACTAATTTATAAAAATATTTTTGTATATATTTAAGGAAAAGAAAATGTAGAATGATAATTAATTCAAATTATATCGTTTTTAACGATTTATAGATTGAGAAAGGAAAAAATGTAAAAATATAATTAATTGAAAATATAGAATGATAATTAATTAAAATTTATATATCTTTAAGCGGTGATAATTTAAAGATAAAATGTATTCAAAAAGTTCATTTAAAATGTAAAAATATAATAATTTATATCGATGTTCAAGCATCATACACAAGAAACTTCTAAAGCGTTTCTAATATCTTAGGGCACATGTTAAGAAATAAAATTGAAAATAAAATATAACACTTGAAAGCATAAAAGGAAATACATTCAAAAAATATTTCCATCTTGAATCAAATATTTTTCTTAATTGTCATCTTAACATGTTCCCTGAGGGCACAAGTTCGAAAACCCCTTTTAATAATGACATAACATCGTATTTTCTTGAAAATTGACGTCACGTATGGGGATTCGAGAAAGTGAGGTTGTGGGCTGAGGGGGTGATGGTTAAGTTGGTGGAATAGGTGAGGCATAACAGATTGTGGAGTTAGTGCTCACATGAACAATTTCTTTAATAGAGCTGCCATGAAAGAACTGCGATATGATTCTTTCTAAATTTGTTAGCAGTACAATGCGTAAATCACGATGTTTACTCGATAGGCGTTCGGCCAGTACTTGATTGTGAATCACATTATAAAAAGAAGTGATGTTCTAACATATACCAGGCCGAATGATAAAATGCTATTGGTGTATCGAATAATTTTCATTATCCCATGGTAAGTATTCATATGTTCCTGTTCCATCAGCTAGAGTCCACACATGCCTTAGTTTAATAAGAGACATATTTTAATATCATGTTAAAAATCAAAGACGTTCAACCTAAAACAAATTAACATTCATGATCTTATTAACTCATTTCAAATATCTTAATTTGCCAATAAAAAATAGGGCTATTCAATACGCATATAATTTACAACATTTAGCATGTCAATTATTCATTCAAATATAATTGATCTGCTTAGCTATCTGTCCACCTGTGGATCAAGCTCATCACTCAAACTAGTACTACGAGAGTATTATAGAAATTTAGGGTGGTTGATGGATATATCCAAATCATTTTCTTATAATTATCTTCTTCAAACCGCTTCAATCAAATGGGGCAAATGTATTAAATGATGAAACCCTACATTATAGGAACATATTGAGATGGATTCGAAGGATTTAGAAAATATTATTAGTATTAATTATTATTATTACCATATTAGTTTTAGTAATAATTTGAGTATCAGTTAATATTATTCTTATAAGTATTTGATATTGTCTTATATAAATATGGAGGTAAAATTTAGTATATTTCGTGAGTTTATTTAACGTAGATTTTCATTCTTCTATCGTGCTATCATGGTATCGAGCCTAAGATCTTGAGAGTTTTTTCCGGCTGCGTTGGCGGGTGGCAACCACCATGATTAGCCACCCGCCCGACAATTCATATATATTAAGTTTTTTTAAATTTGTTAGAGATTCTTTCAACTTTATGATTTTCTTAAATTAAGAGTTTTTACATTTTTGAGTGGGTGTTATTTATCGACAATCGTGTGTTATTGATGAAAGTCTTGGCAATTACACACGGTAAATGCTGTGGTTGATAAAGAAAGTCTTGTGCAAATGACGGTCGTTTGAAATTTTGATTTTAGTTTATCTTATGATTGATTTTTTCATGTTGGAGAAGATTAGTTTAGTCTAGTTCGAGTTGGAGTAGAATCTATTTATGATATGTTTGCGGCCGGTTAAATCTGGCGATAATACGGGTTCGAAAAGAATGAAATTTTGCATGTGATCACATATTTTGTGGTCCTTTAGCGTGTTCTTTCTCGCCAATGTTTTAAATGTTCTTTGGCGATGTTCTTCCGCCAATGTTTTCTTGTTTTGATTTTACAGTTCGATTACACTTATTTCGACTTCGTTGATGGTCGTGATGTATATCTGCCCGTGTTTTCTTATTTTCAAACACATGGCAATTCTATCAATTGTCAGGTTTGAGAGAGAATGATAGAGTAATGGCGAGTGGAGTAACTTTGTACGATGAAGATGAAGAGGATTTCACGAAGATGCTTGAAGATTTTTTTATATGGGGTGAAGTCTTATTTTCAAGTTGGACATTTTGTATGTTCCATGCTCGACTTGAGGGAGGTAATGAGATGGATTCGGAGGATTCAGGGGAAGATATTATTAGTATTAATTATTATTGTGCAGTATTGGTTTTAGTAATAACTTGGTATCCAATTAATTATTCTATAAGTATTTGATATTGTACCTATAAATATCGTTAATTTAAATATGTTTTACATTTATTTAATATAATTTTACGTTTACTGCATCATTCTTATCGAACACCGTGATTCTACCAATTTAGTTAAATTGTTTGGAATATGTAAGATTTGCACGAATAAATTGCTTCTAACAATTTTATGTATGTTTACTTTTAATATTAAACGCATGCCTATGAACCCGCGTATGTGTGAAATCTAATCGTGTCAAGCAAACCCAATACAAGAGGAAACTTAGAAAACAAGAAGAAAAAAAATGATGGATAAGTGGGCCAGTTAGAGCATATTGAATCGTCGATGCTTAAATTAATGCATATCGATTTATTACACTGAATATAGTTTTTTCTTCGAAAATAATTAATTGAGTATTATATGATAAATAATTAATGTGGTAATTTAAATATAATTCCATTTATCTTTATTAATTAGAGCACCTCAAAATACCTTCGTCTCGTCTAGTATTTTATAGGTGATTGTGTAGTGTTTACAAAAGTAACAAACTAGAGAGTCATGAAAATTCATATGATAGACTTGTGAATGAGCTTTTTATGTATATAAGAGAAACAGCACAATTGAGAGGTCTTGGAATTTCATGAGATTATTAAGTGAATTTGCTTCTTTTTACAAATCTTTATAATATCATAACTTTTTTCTATTACTCTAGGGTGTATATACCCCTAATTGGATATTTAGGAAGTAATTATAGTATTGAGCCGTGCATATATCACAATCTAAAAAAGACTATTTCAATGATGGCCCTCCATGGATTTCACATATCTGGCTATGACTAAAGTTGCAAAAATAAGGATTTGAATCTACAGGCAGGCATTTCTCGTATTGAGAGATTAAGCCAGAATCACAGTTCTGGTGTTGTTTTCTTAACACAATTTTTCATATCTTTGTCATTGGCCAAAATTGAGTGGTTATGGATCCAGCGAGGTCTTAATAATTCGAGATTAATTGATGGTACTACAATTGTTAATTGCAGGATTAAAGTCTAACCATTAGTATTGTAAAGCGGAGTCGAGTTATTGGGGATAAGGAGACCTTAATCGATCTAATAAGGATACAAGATTTCTAACCAAATTGACATAATTTTTTGGCATATAACTGTTTTTTTTGTAAGTTATGATGGCACATTTTTAAAGATCAATAAGATAAGAGTACCCAAAAATTGGAAACTTTTATCATTTCTTAGAATTTTCTCCTACCGTGCTCAGGGCAGCCATTTCAGGCTAAATAGCAGCCCAGAGTGTTGAAATGTTAGCAGCCACTCTTCATACAATGTGAATTTAAGCTGCATGGAAGCGGCAGCATTGGAAATAGTTAAAGAAAATATCTAGTGCTTAAATTCGATTAGGCGTATGTCATGATTAACTCTACTGTGATATCGAGGATAGGGGCGTGGTAGTTAATGTTCTGGTTTCGCGCGTTTTTTAATTTTCATTTTCTTCTACCGTTTATTATATTTTCATGGTCGGGAGCTATTTGATCAAAACTCCATGAAAGATTCTGAAGTTAATAGACGGGCCCATTCATACCCAAATCACTCCAGTATATATGCTTGCATTCTCCATATGATATCCAAGTCACCTAAGTTGAGAAAATTTGTGTTTTATGAATTGTAATCCATTTCCTTCAACCACTCTCTGCAGACATACAAATCCAAAAATTAGTGACACTACAATCTATATTTGCAAGAAAGACAATGAATAACAATTTGGAAAAATACTTAGAAGAAGGAAAGACTAGAAAACATATCAAAAATCCATCTTTTTCTTCTGTTCTTCTTGATGAAGTCTTTCGTTCCATCGATGGAGACAATCAAATCCTAAATTCATCAGCTAGAAAAAGCATCAATAATGTCAAATGCAAATCATTTTGGGACAATCATTATGATTCCTTCACGAGTACAAGTCGTTCAAGTTCTTCAGATTCATGTTTTTCAAGTGGGCATTCATTTTCATCAGAAGCAGAGTATTCTTCTGTACCATACAACAAGTCCTCAAAGCCGATCAGAGGAGCCACAAATGACATTGTTCCACCACGCCCACACCGACGCCAAGATTCATTCCATCTAAGAACACAGGATTCATACCACAAAAAGTGTAATAATATTTCACAGTCGAGTAACAAGAACACTGATAATTTGATGATAAAGTCGAAATCAAGGGCGATGAAGATATACTCAAACTTGAAGAAAATAAAGCAACCGATCTCTCCAGGTGGTAGACTTTCAAGCTTCATCTTTTCACTTTTTTCTAGTGACAATTCAAAGAAAATGAAAAACAAGAATGATGGGGTCAATAAAAATGAATTTTTTGGTGATGGGAATTTTGAGAGGAATATGAAATCTATAAATGCTTCATCCTCGTTCTTATCAGCTTCATCATTTTCAAGATCATGTTTGAGCCAGAATACGAATTTACGAAGAGAACAAGCGTCAGATTTTATCATGTAAGTAATAATGTTCATGTTAATGAACATAAGTTTAATACTGGCCTAAGAGGGTGCCAGAATCGAAAGAAACGTGATGAATTTGTGATGGAGATGAGAAACGTTGACAATTATGATGAGGAAGATGATGATAATGAAGATGGGTCCAGTGAATGTAGTTCGGATTTATTCGAAATTGATCACTTGGGGTTGTTTGGAAATGATAGGTTTTCTGATGAACTTCCTGTTTATGGAACGACTCTTGTAAATAGGACTCGAATTATTAATTGATGGTTTGTTGAGATTTAATTACGCTCTAATTGGTTCAGTTGCTTGACAAAAATAAGATTTACCGAGTGTAATGTTTCACAATCTGGATGGAAAATTTCTAATGGTTTGATACTTATTTTCAAATGAGCATTTTTCAGTCAAAAGTAACCCACCAAAGAAATAGTAATAGGAGATCATTAAGGATTGATGAAACAATCATTTAATAATTTATCTTTCAAAATACGGAGTCATCACTACATTTTGCAATTTTGCCAAAAAATTTCATACCTTAATAAATTTTCATCAAATTTACTAGTCGATGTCCTTATCTACCTATATAAAATGTAGGAGATCTAATAATAATTATTTGGTGAAGCCTATTTATTCAATGAAGCTATTCACGTGGCAAATTTATATAAAACAGTTCCAAACATGTTCCTCCATTTTGCAACTTCTCAAATGCATTCATCCACTAACTACTTCTCTTGCAAAAAGGAAAGAAGCAACTCTCTTGCATTTTCATTTTCTACCGTATGAATTCTAATATTCTCTTATATCTAATAATCATCTTCATTGTTCTTTTGTTCATCTTCATTGACAGAATGAGTTGCAACTTGAACAGTTGCTGGTAATTAAGATTTTAACAATGAATATTTTTTACTATGTATTTATGGATTTAATCTCACCCTCAAAATTTCCAATAAAAATAAAACCATCGGGTTATAAAGAGAGGCTCAATTTGTTCAGATCGAGGACTTTGGAATTAAGCCAGTTGCTGCTAATAACCATTTTTGAGGTTAGAACTTAGAAGCAATATTTATAGAATTATATAATATGTATGTGCATGTTTGTCCAATCCATTTTCGTCATATATTAGAATGAAGTTACATAGTATTTGATAAGAATCATTTCGCTTAAAATAGGAACTTGATTGCAATGGTTGGTCGCATATTTGATGGGAATAAAGTAGTTGGTGGTAATGTTGGAGTTTCACGGATTAAAATACTTGATTATTTAATCGATTGCAGGGCTTCTACGAGATTATAAAAGACGATGAATTTAATCGAGAGATTTTGTTTGTATCTTACACCTTGAATTTGGGTGGAATATATGATCGGAGGGCTCGGGCAATAGCGTCGTTGTCTCACAGAATAGTCCGCACCAGCGATTGATCAAACCGTTAGTCGCTTGGTTTGCTGAGAACTATTGAGTGAACAAAGGATTTGGGAAGAAAAGCTCGGGTTTCCCAATTAATTCGACAACGAGAGAGGGGGTGGGAGAGGTTTTGTTTTCATGGTTTTTCTCAGATGAATAATGAATGAAGCCAGTTTCGATCTCAAAGTTGGCCTTTATATAGCCCTTTGGACCTAAATTTAGCCACCGAATACTACTAAAACTTTAGAGATTCCAAGGTAGCTTCTCACCCTCGTCATAGTTGACTACATGGGTGTTCGAACGCTTAGTGCTATCTACAAAATTACGGCCGTGGAGAAGAACGTGCGGAACCCCAATGCACTTTCTAACCCTTTTATTCGGTTACAGAATTGTTCGCTTCAATAGAATTTAAACTGAATATTCTATCTGATTACACAGCAGGAACTTATAAACATATTATAGTTTTATCTTGTTCTCATGTGTGACCTCTTAGGCTCGATTGACAAGAGTAATATATTAATTTATGTTAACCGAACATTGTATTAATATATAGAATATGAGCGGAACCTAGTAAGCCATCATAACCCCTAATGTCAATGCGAGTTAATAATAATATTTCAATTGTCTAACAATCGAACATATATCTAAACTTATATTATTTGAATATAATTAAATATAAGTAAATCGGTTGTACAACCAAATTGTTCAATTGGCATATTTATGAGATCTAATATCTTATATTTCCAACAGGTAATACATAGATATTTTATACAAACACAAAGTTAGGAATTAATTGTTTTTAGATAATGTGTTAGACATTCTTTTGCAATTTGAACTATGCATCGTACCTAGTGATCATTCTGTGACATTTTCAGGTTATTTAGTAACTAGTTACATGTGCACAGTCTTGCATGTGCAAATTATTTTATAATGAAAAGAAAATAAATTTAAAAATAAAAATAAAGAAATAAGATGAAAAAGTTATCATGGAGAAAATAAAAGATAGGGGGCAGTAGAAAGCAACCTTTTATTTCTCTTTGTAATAGTAATACGTAATAAGAATAAAGATTTATATCTGGAAGATTATCATGTTGAAGCGGTTTACACCATGAAGAAGTTACTATGAAAATAAAAAAATTCATCAAGAGGGTAAAATGGAAAATACATTTAATTTGGCTTCAACATGACAGGTAATGGAATGGAAGCTTATACATTATATATGTGTGTAACGACCCGCCCAGTCGGCCATACAGTGAAGAATCATTATAATCACGAACACCAGTCACCATGCTTGATAGGCGACTCGGTTTAAAGAACTACTCGTTTTACCAAAATTTGATTTACAATAAAAATTCTAAACTTGACTTTTAAAATTTACAATCCATCAGGGTGATATCCCCAACCAACTAACTTCATATATATACAAAATATCTCAAAAAGGCAGTAATGCGGCGAGGCTGGCGGAAGTAAATGTATGCTTGAATACAAAATGGTGAAGCGAGGCTAAAGTGCGAAAATGAAAGACAACGATCAAGCGGTTGACAACACAGCAAAGCGAGGCATGAGGATCACCATTTTAGATGCTCACCTAGCCACTCGGAATATAAACTCTCAAACAGCCTCCTGACTCGGCCCGCTGTGACTTTGGCACAAATGAAATGTAAGCCAAAGCGGAGAATAGGGGTGTAAGCCGCGAAGCTTAGTGAAAACTTAACAAGGGTGAAACTTAAGCCATACGAAACGAGACAGTCAAAAGATATAGTAGTCAATATGAATAAATATGTATATACCCAGGACTACCTAATAAGGCCATATCATAAAATTTCAAAGAAGGTCTCAGGCATAACATGTCAAGATATAATACAAAGTCTGATAAGGCACCTGATCACCCTGATAAGATCTCGGAGACTTAACAACGACTATAAGTCTAGTCGTGAACCATTTCTCTCATATCTCCCCAACTATACCAACTCTGTCTGGCATGCTTACCAGTCGTCTACCTACGGAATGGACCAATGGCTAATAAACAGCTCTGCAGTATAAGGCCAACGCCAACAATGCACCACGACAAAGTGATCCGCAGGATAATCAATCTTTGCTTTCTTTATCATAGAGTATAAGGCAAAACCCCTTACTTATACCGTAGTATAAGATAAACCGCCTCTGGTAAGGATAAGGCCAGCGCCAACAATGCAGCGACAAGTGATCATAGATAAATCGTACACGACTCTTATACGAGTATAAGGCTAAACTAGCACTTATACGTGGTATAAGGGCTAATAGCGTCACATCACACGTAGAGGAGAGTCACTGACCTCTGATCATTATTTATGAGATTAAGTATCCCAATGCTATTCAACCTCAAAATCACCTTAACTCCAACTGACACCTCCCAATGACAACCTCTATTCCCCAAAACAATATAAAGCACCTTTGACTAAATCTTCTCATAATCAAACATCAATCACAACCGCCAGCAAGAATACAGAAACTTGAGAAGTCTGACAGAATGAGAATACAAGAAGCGTAAGTTGAGAGTTCAAGCTATTACTTACCTCGAGCAAATCTTGACGCCACGAGAGAGAAATACAATCCACATAATCATATCGGGCTCACACAAATGAATCACGCATAATCACGCCGCGATTACATGTTTCACACAATTTAAAGTAAGAATCGTAAAGTATTTAGAGATAAGTACTCACCTCTTGCTAGCTACCACAAAATCCTCGCTTAATCCTGATACGATGCTTGCCCTTTCCACGATCAGCCTAACAAAAACACCGGAAAGTACAGTCAAAACCTACTACCATACTTGCGTTACAGGAGTACATTACCAACTCTAAGTGGAGCGATTCTTCATGATCAAAAACTGACGAATAAGACGAAATAACAACCCGTTGGGCTGTGACCAATCGGCCCTCCGCAAAATTTCCACCTTATCAACTTTCAACATTTTCAAAATCCAACATAAGTCATCTTATTTAACCTTGAATCCATAAATAACAACTTATATACTCCAAAATCTCGAATTACAACTCAACTACGAATCACTTTTCCAGCACAACCCCTACAATACGTTATAAATCACAATTCTAACCTTCTGACAACTACTATTAAAGGTCCCAAAATTAATCCACACACACATTTAAAGAGAAGTCTTATAAAAAGTCAACATCAAAAGTCAACTAACCTAGGAAAAAAGTCGATACGATCGTCGCAAACCTCCAAACAACATCTTAACTCATGAATTAACTACTTATATTAAACCGTACTACCCATGCTGAAACTTAGAAACATAATTAGAATTCAATTTTAGCAAGAAGTCAACTAAAAAGTCAACTATGTAAAATCAAAATCCCAAAAGATTTGAACTTTCTTACCTTAATTCAAAGAAGATGATGAGTGGAAGATATTCAACCAAAAATGCTTTGATTTGGCAATCGAAGAGAGAAAATGGAAGAAATTTCTTGTTGTGTGTTGCGAGGAATTTAAGCCAGCCACCGAGAAGGATGAGGATGAGTTGATGATGATGAAAGAGGATAAGGATGATAAGATATTTAAGTAACTTGAGTCAGATTGGGTTTAGGTTAATTTCTTCACTTTCGGTACTTAAATCTGATAGAAACCGATTCCAAATGTAAAATTTCTCGTAGCGTAAGCTACTTTAAAAGTATAATACTAGTCTCGGTATCAATTTTATTAGAAATTATTTATCTTATCACGGGTCAGCATGATAAAATATTTTTTTTAGCATGCTTGTGAGTTATTCTGATATGATACTCTGAGGATGAATCCAAAACTTATATATAGGGTATTCAAAAGATAAAAATATAAATGGTTGGGAGAGGATTTGAACAATGTACCTCCTATATGTAATGATGTAAACCTAACCATCTAAATTATAATTTTATTTGTATAAGGTATTCATTGAATACCACGAAACTCCAGATTACGCCCTAATTAAGTATAAATTTCATAACCAACAAATTTTAAAAAATAAATAATAATCTGAAAAGTATATCATCACACAGCATGAAAGCTATTATTAGGATAACTTGTATCTTCAAGAGGACTAAATACTACAAGGAACTTTGCAAGCTATAAGCCTATAATTATAAATTTCCCACTTATGAAAGTGTAATTATATTTATTCACTTTTCACATTATTAATTACTATATTATCTTTATTATAACAATAGAAAAATATGTTTCTAAAATTTGAAAAAGTCTCCTATAATAATTCAATTATTAATAAATACTAATTTTTGCCTAAAAATTCTATAATTCAAACACCAAATTGAAATTATCTATTCTCTTATAATATTTGTAAGAGTTCTCCACTTTCATATACTTATTGCAAATATTGTTATCAGCTTGTCTTGGATTAATTATATAAAATATTAAACATATTCTCAATGAGATAAAGTGTTCGATATAATACTTCCTTTTATTTTTTAATTTTATCAAAACAATAAGTAAATTTCATTTTAATACAATGAATTAGTCTATTCATACTAAAAAAATTTGTATGATAATTATTGTGAAAAATAATTTTTTTTTATAGATAATAAATAAACATTACAAATATATTGGAAATATGAGATATTAGATCTCATAAATATGCATCTTGAACAATTTGATTGTAGAACTTACTTACATTTAATTATATTCAAATAATATAAGTTGAGATATGTGTTCGATTGTTCAACGATTGACATATTAGTATTAACTTCAACGTTGGCATTAGGGTTATGTTGGCTTCTTAGGGTCAGTATAATCTATATATTAATACAATGTTCGGTTAACGAGGATCGGCCCATAATGCAATTATAACCTCAGGAGATTAAAGTGTAACTATAAGGAAATGTTGCGGTACTTGATTTCAATTGTGGAATTCGTCCTAGTTCGACTAGAGATGTTTTTGGGATCGGATTTCGGAATCTTCTTTTTAATAGAATCATTATTGAATATTTACCTAGCCACTTTCGTGCACTTTATTTTTAGGGATAAAAGTGAGAAGATTAGAGCTTACATCCTGTGTCGACCAAAAGGACTTTTAAGGAGGTGGTAGAGTTTTTGCTTAACTCTCCATAAAAGCCTAGAAAGTAGGACATTTGATGCCTATAAATAGGCCACTTTTTGGAGAAGAAAATTGCTCATTCATTATTCATCTTTTAGAGAAAAGATGAAGCAAAACCTCTCTCATTCCCACCCTTCTTGTTCGACCAAAACAGGGGAAGAAAAACCCGAGCTTTCCTAAATTCCTATGTTCACTTTAATAGTTCTAGTAAAGCCCCGAGTATGGGTTTTGATCGATCGTTGGTGTGGACTATTCTTAGAGACAACCCCTCGTTGGATTTGTTTTGGAGGTTGGTGTAAGATACAAGCGAAAATATCGATCAATTACTATTTTTATAATCTACAAGTAGAGTTCATGTCGGTTAGATAATTGTTATTTTAATCCGTGAATCCTTGAGGAATATTCGCCAATTTTAGACAAACCATAAAAGCAACAAGAGTTCCAATAGATGGAGACTTACAAAAAAAGACATTAAATAAGACTTAAAGTAAAGATAGTTTATTATAGTGAACGATATTTGTGGCTTCTTGAATAGAAGACCCATCAAGTGCGTTAACCTTCCTTCGGAGCCAGAAACTCTTCATAGTACTAACAGGACATATTTGTTGGAACTAATAGATATTAGATCTCATGAAAATATCCGTTGAACAATTTAGATTGATCAACCGATTTATACATTCAAGACTATAAGTTCAATATATATTAATTGTTGGATAATTAATGGCCCATGATTTACATTATTGACATTAGGGGTTATAATGGCTTACTGAGGTCCTTTCGTAATACGTATATTAATTAAAACCACAGGTCTAAGTGAAACATGAAGCAAACATTCGAGGCGAAAAATCAATTTTAGGGACTTGCTTAGGATTGGCAGCGGTGGAGATAGGGATATGGATGAAGGAGTTTTTATCTCGCTTAAAAGCTACTGGTCGTTTTCTTTTATATAAAGGCGTCGCCTCTTCATAATTTATTGCGCCAATTCTTTCAACTGTTGAAGTTGAGAATCTCCCTCTCTCCCTCCACTACTAGTTCGACCAACCCCCCTCCCCTGGGGAAGAAAATAGTTTCTTTTCGTTATTGTTTCCTTTCACTTTAATCGTTCTAGTAAGCGCGCGGACGGAGTTCGGGTAATTTCTTGGTAATGGATACTCTTTGGAGATACCTACTTTTGAGTTATTGACTCATAATTTGCGACTCCATTAAAAGATTTATGAAGAAAGGTCTATACAGTAATTAGTTATTTATTGTTTTTTGTTTTAGTACGTAATATCTGGGATTAGGTATCCGATTAGTTTAGAAGCGGTAGATATGATGTACAATCCATCGATTAATTACCAGTAGATTACGTGATTCTGATTATATAAAATAATTTGTAAAAGCTTGTTTGGTGAATACATTGATTGATTTAGCAGTAATGATGTTTAATTCTTAGTTGATATTATGAGTAGATAAATTAAATATAAATAACATTGGTATTTTTTGGGGAATTTGTCAATGTGGAAAATTTTCAAATAATATTACGATTTTTTGATTTTTGAATTTTTTGAATTAATGTTTTCTCATTTTATTAATTAGAAGAGTAAAAATCATCGATTCTATGTTGAATGCATTATCGAGATAGAAAGGTCAGAAGCGGCGTGCCACGTCGGCCTAGTTGACTTCAACGATGATGTCATCTATCGGAAAGTCAAGCTGATTGAGATACATCCAAGCAGTCCTTCGTTGACCCAGGCCTGACATTTCGGGTCGAGCATTTGGAATAGTGGACGGATGAAAGAGTCCTCAGTTGTGCTTTGACATGCCTCAAACCCAAATGAAAGAAATATCTACAAAACAAAAGATTGTTATTTGGCGAAAATACTTTCCGACAGTCAGTCAGTGAAGGTGAAGTAATTTAGCGTTTATAAAAATGATTTGAGGTATCAAAGTGAGCTGCTGATTTCTTGAGGTTTACTTATAGGTCTATGGACCGTTGCCTAGTTAGTCCTTAGTTTCCCTCGGTACTATGCTCCAGTAATGCTGATTTGACTCATTAACCACGTTGGATAATTATGATCTTCAATGCACCTCATAATTATCATCTTTGATTGGTCTTTTTGTATGTTATATGCTATGAGATCTTTTGGCCCTCTTGAGGGCTTGCCTGAGCTATCTCCATGGCCAATTCATTTGTTGGTTACTCACATTTCAAATCGGCCGTTATGGATGGCGTCGCCGTTGGATCGGTCTGGAGCCGGCTAGTATTAGGATTATCAAATGGATTGATTCACTTTCAAAATTTAACCCTATTTTATTTATTATTAGAAAACTTCACTTTTTTCTTGTAATAAAAAAAATTCACCTTATATTATTTTATTTATTATTAGAAACATCGACTACCGATTGATTAGTAGTATAGAATTATTACATTGGTTCCACTATTCCAATTTTATTTTAATAACTATTAATGTTAACGTATTTTAATTGATAAGTTGTCTCGATAATAAAGATAATTTTATGAAATTGATTTTAGTCGTACAAAATAGCCAAAAGACACGTTAGATGTCCCTCTTATAAGAGTATGTGTGGAAATTAGAGGTCCTATAAATGGATGCAGGCTACGGAGATGACCTAGGGCAAAGCCACTCACGCCCAAGATACCCCGAGCCACCCATTTCGGTCGAAGAAAGATCCATTATATAATGGACAAAGACCAATCGAAAAGGATAATTGTAAGGGTGCGTGAATATCATAATTATCCAATGTAAACTTGAAACCGTTACTATTTGATAATAATTGGGGCAATTAAGGACTCGACAAGGTAACGGTCCATACACCTATAACAGGTAAACCTTGAAGCATATCAAGTAAGCTCACTGATACCAACTACATTTTATAAACTAAGCTATAAACATATACTGACTTGATCGTCGGACTAGTTCTGGCCGGGCAACCATCTGTGTTTTGTAGATATTTCCATTTGGACAGTATCAGAGCTGGGGTGGAGGACTTGTCGTGGTCAGCTAAGCGAAACGGACCCAGTCATCACCTATGTTTAGAAGATGTTTCAATCGCTATGTTTGAGCAAGGTACAGTCAATCATATATCTTTGAAAAGGGTTTCGATTCGTCGCCCGTTACGTCATCACATCATTAAGTGACTTTTCAATAAGGGCATTTTTGTCTTTTCACTTAATCAAATGGTGATTAGGCTATTTTTTCAAAAGATAGGTGATTGACTAAGACTGATATGGAACATAGGTGATATTCAACTAACATTAATAATGGTGATCGACTGTAACATTAAGGTAAACATAAGTTGATTTTAGTCTTACTGTATTTAAACATTACTAATGACCAAAAATACTTCTCGTAAAACATTTGACACTCCATTTTCTCCCCTCAATTACAATTTTTCTCTCAAATTTTTCCCCTAATTGATAACTTGATCCTCTTCATCTTCTCAATTCAAACGATCTCCATTGAATATTAGAAACTCCACCAGGCCAGAGAACATTAGGCTGTATTTAAATTCGGTCGGTCCTCGACCCACTAGAATCATAAATATCGAAATTGTGGAGATAAGTCATTGACTGAATCTTGAATTCAAACTACCATGACCATGCGGAGGCGTGAGGCTGAAGGACTGTGTTGGTACGGATAGCTTCCCAATTTGAACATTGCTAGCGAGCTAGGATCGATGATTGCAATAATGACACTTCTCAATTGTAATTCACAACGTTTCTATAGCTCTCTTTTTACTCCCACTTTTCGCTTTTCTCTATATCTCTCCAACATGACTCTGCGGAGGCGAGAGGCGAATATTGAAGTCAAACCAGCATGACTCCGTTTTGACTATTGCAAAATGGGAGGAATAAAATAAGGATAAAGAATTTTGGGAACCTAATTCGGTTATGCATTGATATGGAAAATTGTGTCTAAAAATTGAAGTACGAAAAGTAATAAAAAGTTAAGGAAGAAAGGGGTATCAAATGTTACAGTAGAAGTGTTTTGGGTCATTAAAAATTTTTAAATGTGAAATTGACTAAATTACACCCGTTATGTTTACTTATGTTTACCTAATGTTACAAGCCGATGACTTATGTTTACCTAATGTTACCTGTTGATCATCTATGTTTCAAATTGTTTCAATCAATCACCTATCTTTGAAAAAGTTCTAGTCGATCACCCATTTGATTAAGTAGCGAAAATGTCACTTCTTGAAAAGTGGATTTCTCGGTGTGATGGCATAATGGGTGATCGAGATAGAGAGCTTTGAATGGGTGATTAGGGCAGGTTTGAAACATATGTGTCAGCGGAAATGACTTGTAAGCACATGGGTGATTCTCTCCGTTGACGATAAATATGTTCTTTGAAAACTTAAAGAATATGAAATTATATAACTATGAACAAAATAAATTAAATATAAATCAAAATTATAATTTATAAATTTATGTAAATAGTTAATTATATTATTTATTATCACAATTTAAATATTTGAAATATAAATATTTACGTGAAACGCAATTTTACTAGTTACATCAAAATGAGAGAGTTCACTATCAAAACTAATTCCTCTGTTAATATTCTTGTAACCCAATGCATATCTTGATATCAGTAGATCCATTACCATTTACCAACCATATTTGGGAAAGGGCCAGGGGTTGTTTGGAATAGCAACGCCCCTCTTCCTTTCCTCGAACCCCACCCACCCCACCCCAACACTTGCCTGTTGATGATCGAATGATTCCATAATTATAAGTTCATTCGTAGATAGAGAAATAAACTTCTTGGATAATTTAAATGAGCAATTGAATGTCCAACTCGGGACTATATGACATGACCGATCAATAGAAATATTTTACCTTTGTCATATAGATAAATCTTCATGTTACTAGTAGATCTCTAGAGTCAATAATTTGATATGAGAAACTACTGAACTCAATCACTTGCTACCATTCCTCTTCAGTTTTCTGTTCTATCCTGTTTCTCTATCAATGTGTATCAAACGAATCCATAATCCTTCAACCGAAAATGAATTTTCAATAAGAAGTCAAATTCGCTCTAGATTGAAGAAACAACAATAGATACCAATGTATAGTTCAGAGTTGAAAGAGATAGAGCGCACATATAGAACAATATGTAATCTGCCCCGTAAGATCTGCAACTCCTTCATGATTATATCTATACAAATTACTTTAGACTTAGTATTTCAATCATACATGTCAAGTCTCAACACCACAGCTCTGAAACCAATATAATTCAAACAAAACTCAATGTAAAGGGTCGATCGTCATTTCCAAACTGATAGGATTGGTAACAACTCTATGTGAGATTGAAAACGTTGATGTTACACTTCTTCATTCTCGAATCTTTTGGATACCTGTCCAGCGAGCATAATCCACCCACCTGTATATATGGAATGTCAAGTATTGAGAACATTCATAAATTGCAGTCATTGTCATGTAGACAGTTCAGATGGATTTTTTTCTTACATCAAGGACCCTAAGAATGTGTTGCCAGTTCTCACAATAAAGCAGATTGCAGCGAGTAGGAGTTTTTGATTATGAAGCAAGGGTTCCAAAATCCGTTGCTCAATTACTCCAGCAAGAATTTGATACCTGTTTCAACATGCACCAGTAAGTTTCAAATTTCATCAGTAAAGCTACATAGAACTCTGCACCTCACAATTTTGTGGTTCCTATCAAGAGTCACCATTGAAACTCTGTTCTCATCCTCAAGCTTGAATTTATTTCTAGTATAATTTTCTGTTGTAGTTGAAGAAGAGAACTTTCTCTTAAAACAAAAGTGACCCACCTCAGGTTGCTCGAAACTGACATATAGACTCCGTATGCCACACTAGTTGAAAATATTGGCACGTCCTCGGCTTCACCAGCAAATGATTTATCAAATGCTTTCCTTACATTAATTAACGCATTTGTTACCCCTGTACCAATCTGTACACATGATGGAAATAATCTTGTTACGACTCTATCAAGTCAATTTAGAATCAGCTTCTTCTGTAAATTACAGTATATCTCTTCAACTCATTCATAGTACTAGATTAGTGTCTGTGTGTGTGTGAGAGAGAGAGAGAGAGAGAGAGAGAGAGAGAGAGAGAGAGAGAGAGAGAGAGATCATATATACATATACATATACATATATATATATATATATATATATATACATATATATATATATATATATTATTTACAAACATGTGCAAGAGAAAGGCCTCAACAAATCAGCAAAAACTTGCGTTGTTTCTATGTTTAGCTTACCAGAGAGGCACTGGTTCCAACTGCAAATAGCTTGGCTCCATTTCTCTGGTTTAGAAACGATTATGGTCAGAGTTCAATCAAAGCAAAAAAATTGTTTGAATACTAAATTTTGGTTCCAGATGATATACCACTATAGCACCAACTCTCTGAATAAATGAATAGGAAGTTCCAGCCAATGCAACCTAATCATAGCATAAAAAAGTTATGTCTGTCAGTGACCACTACATATGCCCCTACCCCTACCACTTCTGAGCGGAAGGACTATACGATAAACTATAAGATAGAACATAAAGAACATTGACCAGTTAATTTTGGCACATAGTTATATGAAAAAGAAACTCACCTGGAATGCATTATCAGGACAACGATCGAAGAACTTCATGAGGGGTATAGCTCCAGTTGTCCCACGTTGCCGAAGCGCAACAGTAGGGGCAGGAAGCCAGACAAGCATGAAATCAGCAATAATAGCCATTACCTGAAATAACATTCTAAGATTTTGATTGGTGAACAACTATACATCTCATCGCTCAATCTAGCATCCAGTTACTCAATCAGTTCTAACTAATTATGTGGAGTATGATATAAATGCAATTTATGGACAATAGACAAAAAAATGTCCATTAAAGGCTCATTTAAGGATAATTTAAAAAGGCCTCCATTTGTGTTAAAAGCGGACTACAAGACGCTTTACGCTGGCTACTGGCCACCATCTCCTTCACCAAAGTTAACCTCAGATTTATAAATACCCACCATTCTTCACATTCAAAAGCGTGAATGCTTAACCCTATTTACTCAGCTTATTCCCTGACAATTACCACTTCGCCATCGAAATACCGCGATCGACTTCTGCCGCGATCTTATTACCCAGCCTCCCCGATCCTAAGCGACGGACAAAGAACATAATCCTCTCAAGCATGCACCCTGAGTCTCGGACAAGAGCACTTCTTAGTGCCCCTCTCCTTTGACAAAGTCACGGGCACCTCAGAAGACCTAATAAAAGACTCAACCAAGAGCATCCGCATTTTCTCGCATTTACTTTTCTCTACTGTAAATGCATTTATAAGTCTCATTCGGGGATGACCCCACCCTTCACCAGAAGGCTTCACCCAGACATGCTGCACAAAGCGACAAAGGAGTAGATCCCCGCCTCCACGCGCCCGCCAAAATCCCCACATCACCTCGGCTGCCCATGTAATCCATGCAATCCCCCATACAAATATCTAAACACGCGAATGACCACCCATCACCCGATCGCCGCCCGACTCGCATCGTGAGTAACGAGAAAATAAATCCATTTACTCTAAGTCCTTCCTGACCATCAATCGAATAATAGCAACTACGCCTCCACCTGTAGTCAAATGGGGCAGTAAACATACTCGACGCCGCAGCCGAAATGACGCCTCCTACACTTATACTAGACTCACTATCACATGGATACTTAATTCCTCACACCATCCGATAACTCACTGAAAGCGTCCCCCTGTGAAGTGAAAAAATCGACCTGGGTACACAAAGGCAAAAAGCGACAAGCCAAATTCATCTCCAACCACGAATACATACCAAGGCCCAGCATTTATGGTAAGCCGATTTGTTATAAGCCGATTTGGCAAAGTTCATACGGCATTCTCCCGACCACCCCGAATGTCGCTGACGTCAAGTAAGCACAATGCCTAATTAAAAAAGTCGACTAGTCAGTTATTCTGAAAGACATCACCCCCCCGTCGAGGCCTGCGTGGAAACATAACACCTCACGCTATCTCCTCGAGATAAAGCTATGTACCTGAAAGACGCCTAGGGATTTAGGATGCCTATGTTCAAAACATTCAAATGGGATCGGGTATTCAAGCAATCACTTCCAAATCGCTTGATTCTCTCTCTTTTCAGCCGACGACGAGGTATACGCAGGCCTTCCTGCTGTCAGTCAAGCATCACAGCCCACAAATCACACCTAACTCCATACAGACTATCGGTAAAAGACAAGCGCGAATTTATTCACGGACAAACGACTTCGATGGAAATGTGAGCAAAGTTCGAGAAATGTAAAGTATTTACGCTTAATTGCCTGGTGAAAGAAATTACCAACAAACTACTCCAAAAGCGACGACGATTCATTCTTCCACCTGACAGACATACGGACTGCTAAAGTTTATAAGCTGGTATCGAACCACCGCGAACAATAAACGAAGTTGTCAAAATTGATCATCCAATACATTAAACCTGGTGAAAGTGAAATTATTATCCGAAGAAAACGGCCGACGCAAAGCTAGGAAGAAATCCACCGATGAAATGCCGGCGGCCCTCCTAGTGTCGAGTTTGGATAGCCGAAAACCAAAGATAACATCTTTGCCACGCCCGAGTCACCTCGAGTATGGGGTTTTGTGCCCTGCTAAAACATCCGGATCCGGGTCGGGTCGTGATTACACCCCGCTCGGGTCCAAAGCTGGGAAGACGATGCCCAAATAAGACAAGAATTTTCTCCAAGACGACAGTAAAATTAAGGCCCCTCCTCATCGCATTTAACCTTAAAAATATCATGAAGTACCACAAAACCACGGCCACGACACTAAACGACGCCGACTCGAAGTGAGACAGAAATCGATAAAAAGCGGGCCAATCACAAGTGAGATCAGCGGTAAAAGATCAAACGGGATCCCCTGAGATATAGGAATCTTCTCCTCCGAAATACACTAACGATAAGAAAGGACGACCATTCCCCTATGTACGACGGAAGAGTGGTACACTATTTCCGTGAGGAATAAGAGGGTGGATACCTGGGACAAGAAAAAAAATATCTCCCGGCGGTCAGTTTTACGCCCGGGTTCTCCCGTCAGTCACCTACGACATGTAGAAATAGTTCTTCTAAGCAGCGAGCTCGCAGTGATTTGGAATTACCTCTACGAGATACGCGGATACGGGAATTACCCTATTATATCGAATCCTCAGAAATAAGCAGGATTGCCATGATAAGTGTGCTCTAATAAACATCCTATATTCGCAAGCATATCATGTTCTTAATTCTCCAGAAACATTCGTGTTCTATCGCGACACCACTAACCTGGGCTTTTACTTGGCATTCTATTCACCCAAAGTTGGTATATCAGCTGATGTCATAACAGAAACGGCTCCCGATAGTCACGGCGCGAGCCTCTTTCACCGTCGATATTACCGACCTATCCATCTTATAATTCGGCCCCCATAGTGTTAATTCACTACCAATTACACTAGCAAATGATCGCCTCCCCTTTACATCTCAAATGATGTTTCCTACCTGCAAGTAGGTGATTGCCGGGAGATCAAAAGCAGACGCTAACGTTATCGCTTGTCCATTCCTGGGCGACTCATTCCAGAGTGGATCCCCAAAAAGAAAATGCATCAAGAAAACATCGGTGAGTAACGACATTGAATACCAAATTCCAGATTACCAGACAACGACCCCAAGGACTTTAAGAGCCAAAAAAGAGGGATGCCCCATGAAGACTTGGAAACAATGGTCTTTGATGAAAAACAACCCGACCGAGTTTCAAAATAGGCACCCGGTTGGGCGAAGAGCACAAGAAAGCACTCATAAAATTAATAAAGAAGGATGGTGGAAAATGGGCCCAAGATACGATATAGCAAGGATAAGCGAGATAAAGACGATAGTCGTGACGCCAGCTACAAATATCGGGGATCGAACACGTATTTGCTCCAGCTTTGTTAAATTTCAATACAACGGTCAAAGGAAGTCAGCGAATAAAACCATTTTCCCCGGAATCAAGAACAACTTCGCTTTCGAGTCGCGCGGTTGCAATAAGAACTTACTGGCTGCGTCTTATCGAATCCACACCTTCAAGCACTACCGGCGGCATAATCGCTCACCTTAGTCTACGATACCAAAAGTCGTGGTTACCTTAGAAAAGGCCCCAAACGTTAGGAAAATTGGTTTCTTGGCGCAGGATCAAAAATAACACACGAATAAGTGGAACCGGTTAGATTTCGGGCGACGAAAGACACCGGTACCATCATGCATTGGGCCAGTTTTAATCAAGGTTAAAGCATTGCGGTCTATCGCCGAGTATCTCAAAAGGTTATGAATTTTGAAGGCCAAGACGCCAATGTTTTTGAACCCCAAACGGGAAAGTGACTTACCGAAGTCAAGAAAGTCGTAGGCCGTGAACCTATATATCGAAGAGTTATTAGGAAAAGTATCGAGCATACTGCATGTGACCCACCTCAAAAAATATTATGTTTGGGATGATCATATCCTCGACAATTTTCAAAATTAAGTTTGTGGGACAACCTTTGTATTTTGAATTCCAATGCATTTATTTGAATCTATGATAAATTTTCATTCTAACTGCTTTTTATTACCGCAAAGGTTAAACTTCTTCGACCAAGGACTTAAGAAAAATAGCTCTTTCCCTTCGCCACAACGAAGTGCAGATAGGCACAAATCCTCATGTATTGAAGCAAAAGTGTTACCCTTCAGTGATTACTTGTGACACGAGCCCCCCAAACGGCCTAATCCATCGAGCAATAACGCCTTCGCCGAAGCGGCGGAAGAGTATCAGGCCAACGACTTAAAACCGCATGTCGATTATTAAATCGCTTTCTCCCTCGACTTAAACGAGACAAGAATTAAAAGTTCCATAAATTCATTTCAAACTAAACTCGCATACGGTAAATGTAGAAATGATCATTAAATCGTATCCGCGGTTGACGATTCTAAATCCCCATCTTTCCTTCACAAACGAAGTTAGCTGGTTTAAAATCGCCGCCATTTTAAAACTAAGTCATAAAAACTATAAAAGTCATGACGATCATCACGAAAGTAACAGAAATACGGCTTAAGCATACTTTACACATACTCGCAAAGGGGCAAAGTGATACGATAAACGCCGAAGACATATATTAAAAGTTAACGATAATCGAAAAGCGAGTAAACATTTACGAAAAAAGAAAAAAATAACGTTTATTGAAAAATATACAAGGCCTCCCCATTAAAAAGTTTGTAATAAACTAACGACGCCCGTGACTACAAAAAGTGGCCCAAACTATTACAAAAGTTAAGGCTATAAACTCTGCGGACTCAAGACTATCACGTTTCATCTTCGCCGGGCGTTATTTTTGTGAAATAATGGCTGCCATCGCCATAAAAGAAGTCCCTCCTCGTAGTTCATCTAAAAACTAACCACGAAGTCTTCCTCCCAACACCGCCGATTTAACGTAGTAAAACGGCAGGAGATACTGTGGTGCTCTATGCCACCTTTGACATGCCACCATGCGGCCCAATATCACCTCTCAACAAAGGCTACCTATACTCCCTCAGTTGCTGCTTAAATTTCGACGAAAGTTCGGCCCATCGCCACGAAGTTCCTCGATCCGAGCCTCCATCCCACCAACTTTGCTCATAAGTAGCCCTTCAAAGATTCAGCCTCGGTTATACGGATCTCACGGGTCTCGCTGACCGCTAGAAGTTCTCATTGGTTTCCCTTTTAAATTTTCCACCTCGCTCTATAAATTTCGAGGCTCCCCTAGCCGCTTCCTAAGCATCTCACACTTTGGAAATGGCCGCTTCCTCGGCAATAAATTTGCCAATCATCCCTTTGGGAGCAGGGTTCATCTCTTCTCTTCATCGCGGAGCGTGAAATGGGTCTTCAAAGTCGAGTCACTCTTCCATCATCACGCTAGAGGAAACGCCCGACGGAAGGACAAGCATGCTCCACTTCAAATTACCGAGAAAGCGAAGGAGAAAAAGAATCAGCTATGAAAAAAACGAAAAACTAAAAAGGAAACTAAACTAAGGATACGTAAAAAAAAATACGATATATATACCTTGGAGCACAGCTGCAGTGCCAAGCCGTCTAAAAGGTCGAGGGCTAAGTCCCAAGGACCCCAACACACGGCCGCAGCGAGCAATTCTTAATCATTTTGCATGATGAGCGGCCTACTGACAATGCGATTCGAGTAACTCTTCAGAACCCCGGTAAGAGCTGCAGGGCAGTCAACGGCTAAGAAGCGACGGCTTTCAAACCCCTCTCGACTGGCCCATTTAGCCAGTTAATCTCTAGCCTCGAGAAACTCAAGAATATCCCACGTAGGTTCGACAGGGAAAGATCAAGTGAGAGGGCGTTTTTCGCCTAACAAAGCGGGCGCTCACGAAAGACTTCAAGGTTTATCACATCCTGACGGCCGCATTGTGATGTGTTGCTGGCGAGATCTTCTTCGGGACCGTCGATGGCTTATCCTCACAACAGGTCGGCTACAAGTGAAAGTGAAGCGAGCCTCAGCCAACATCTCGCCAGGAGCCTGCCTCGATATAATCCCTCTGTGATAACTCAATTTTGACGTGGAGACGACTTTATTTCCCATTCTTCTACGGTCGCTAAAACAAAACAAGAAAAGCTTATGAGCACGAAAAATAAATTAATCAATCTAGTACATAAAGAGCACCTAAGTCAATATCGGAAAGCCACAACGCCTTCGATAGTTCAACTGGAGCAAGGACATCTGGTCGCAAGATGTCTGTGATAGGCGGTTTCTTTGAACCCCTTCCTTTCTAACCTCATTAACCCCCGCCCGCCTGTGGACCCAGCTACTCTAACGTAGTACGAACGACCTCGGCCCAAAAAGCATCCTTTCACGAGGAACCACACATTATTTCAGGCTACGGGCTCTGACCGATTTCAGCTTTTCAAAGTGTAAAGCATATTCCCTATTGGGCTGAACAAGGCAGTTAGGAAGTTAGCATCATGCGAGCCACATATCAATATCCTTTTCCGACGTATTCAACGAATTTTAACTACTCACAATTTTGGCAGACAACCTACTTGAAAAACCCAGTGGTCGCCCAAGCGAAAGTTCTCACTGGCCGGGGGCACGCATCGACGGCAAATTAACGTCGGCCGACAGCCGAGGAAGCAGTTTGTGCGAACGCCATAATCGGCGACCCCAACATATGAATATACCCCTTCTCCATCGGGTCCCCTTTCAAATGCTGGATCACCTCATACGAAATAAGCCGACGGTCTCACTCAAGCAAAGTGGATCCTCAAGCACCCCCAGCCTCGATCTCGTGAATGACACTGACGCGCTCGATTTAATTCACATGGCTACCGACGCCGGTAACCTTCCTAAAGCCTTCAAGGGTCCTGACACCCTGAAGCCCCCGCCAGGCAATGGCCAAGTGCAGTTCTCTTTCATGGCCGCTTCGTTTACGCTTTTTGGAAACCCGAAATGTTAGTTTTGGGCTCCACGTGAAACTTTCCTCAACACCTTTAAAAATCAGATCTGGTCCAAGTATCACTAAGAAGAAAAGTTTTCAACCTCGGGTGTTTTTCCACCAGGGATTGTTTTCGACGGTTTCAAGCGCTGATTCCTATGTATCATTTTATATGTTTCAGTGCCCTAAGACAAATCCACAACTCGACTACTAGAATAATAAACAAGTGTGGTTAAGAGGGAAAATTCCGGCCTTTTCCCTCTAAAAGATAAGAACCGCCATGGAAGAACGAGTCGAAGAACACGCACTTCACGGAGATGCCTGGACGGTTCCTCACTGGGCGCTGACGGCTCAGCACAAGTAGTGAGCGTCGTCGCCTACGGGGAGAATGGGGCTGCCAGAGTGAGGAGAGGAGATAAGTGAAGGAATTTCTCGAAAATAGCAAGAAAATAAAGTGTTTGGTAATTGAAAAAGCGAAGAGGGTTAAAAATTTACCTTTAAAGCGAAAAATACGATTGTCTCTTCGATTCTATGGCCACTTAAACGGGAGAAATACGCTTAACAAAGTTTATTTTAACACTTATTCTCATTTTGCCATTTAAAAGAACGACGGCATCATTATAATAAATTGCTAAAGAGCAAGAATCGATATAAATGTACTTTAAGCACAAAGTTATTGCAACGCCCATTAAAGTGCCCATTTAAGGATACATTTAAAGTGCCTCCATTTGGGGAGAGCTTTAACTTGCATCATCTTGTCATCATCTCCCTTCACCAAAGAAACTTACATTTTCTCTTATAAATACCATCATTCTTCACATTCGCGAAAATGCTTTTAACCTATTTACTTCAGCTTATTCCTCAATTAATGATTTTACCATTGGGAAATGACCGCAACCTGGCCGACGCGCCTAGTACAAAAGAGTCGCCAACCCTAAACGACGGACAAAGAACATAACTACGATGACACGGAAAGTCGTAAGATAGCAGCATTTAGCTTTCGCTTCCTTTAGATGTCGGCGGGCAATACGTAGCACCCAATAAAGCATCTAATCAAGACACCCATACTTCCTCACACGACGCCTACTTCTAATGATCCAGGCTCATCTGCATTTGACCCTCGCCCTTCACCGTGAACGCTTCACCCGACGGTACGAGGACGTGCGAATTCCTCTGCCCCATGTAATCTCTCTCCAAAATCCCCCCTACATCGAGTATTAACTCAACGCTTCTGCATCAAAGCGTAGTGATTAACTAACTATACGCCTCACCATTGTAATCCATATTTCTTTTAGCAAAAGTGGCCCAAAATTCAAATGATTTAAAATTAAAGATAGAAAAGAACAAGTAAAAGGCACTGTACTAGTAGGAAATGTGGGAAAACTCCTATGATTATACATTAACCAAATAGTAAGTGGCTCATTCGATATAAAACATACTCAGATAATGATTAAACCTTTACTACAAGATCTTTTAACTCCGATTTAGGTTTACTAAAGGAGTAAGCAGCTTTAGCAATAAATTGTATCAGACAACCTAAAGGAATCACAAAATCCAAAGACTTTCTCGTCATCATAATTTCAGACACATTATTAGCTCCTGCCTCCTCACATTTCTACCGTACATTGCAGCTGACACAAAAAGTCATGATTAATCTAAGTTTATTTGAAAATAAATATCTTATTAAATATGCTAAGTATTTCAACATCAACATCCCTCATGGCCCGCCTAAGCAGCCAGAAGGGAAATGGGTCGGAGAATTGCAAATTTCTTTTTGCCAAAAGCTGAGCACAAAGGAAGTATTTCCGAATCGACCCAAGAAGAAAAGAAACAACTATCTACTACTTCACAAAAGATAAAACCGCAGGAATAAGCATGAGCCATTTCGCTTATTTCATTGGGACAAGAGTCGAAGAATATTTCGACTCCTTATAATACTGGAGCAAGACGGTAAGCATCAAAGACCTAATATTCATTAAAAAAACCAACCAAAAGATGTTCATACAATAAGGAAAACATATTTGAGGCGCCGCTAATCTCCGGGCTTACACAAGATATTCTTATTCTAGTAAATCCTTACGAATCTACTATCTCGGTACGTGAACCGGAAAGCCGACAATATCGTATATCAAACGCTAAGCTAAATGCTATGCACTCTCTTATACCACGCATACAAAAACATCAATGGGTCTTGAACCTCAAATCAAGAGGTACTCATGACGTGTAGCCCGCGAGTTCGCACCTTTATTATCGGGTGTTTGTATCAAGCATCGACAAGATATCGACAAACGCATGCAGATTTACATATTTGAATTTACACGATAGCCAATTAAATGGGAAGATAACCAGAAGCTAATTTTGTTTCTTTCCAAATTTCCTCCCTTTAATAGATTTTAATTAAAGTAGAAAAAATGAATTTCCATTCCAATTGTGCATACTGAAGTTTCCAATAAGTTTGCTTTAGGTTAAGTGTCAGAAAACTTTACATTCTAACATATTCACAATAACCCAAATGTCTAACATCCTCACTGAGCATATATATTTTTTATGTGCAATTTTCTATTAGACCACCTATAATCATATCCCTATGTTTGTAATTTGCATACCACTTATCACGACCCTATTCACACCACGAGAAAACTTCCAAGATTTGTATCAGGAAAAGTGTAATAAATTCATTGTAATATCAAAGATGTAATATGTATCACCTAATAATGTTAAATTCCGAACTCATGTGGAGATTCAAGAGAAGAAACATACCACATCAGCAAAAACAAAATCAAGCTCCTTGCTAAAATTTTCTTTACGCTTCTCTAGCTCTGCGGCAGTCTAAAATATTTACAAGAAATAAATGTTTATAATTAATATTGAAGGGATCGAAGAATCTTACATTAGCTAGGATGCAACTAATAAAGATTGAAAAATGATTATGAAAGGCAGAGCCGCCTTGGTAGATGGAACATTGTTAAACCACTCAACACAACAAAAATGCATACTGGAAAAAACTAAAATGCTCCTACAATCATAGTTGAAATGCTACATGTTCAAAATATGTCCAACACGACGATGATAATTGTGCAATAAGTATCTTTTCTTTTAAGTGCCGTAACCATCATATATATTTGAAAATCAAACCAAATAGGTTATTGGATTCACAGTATCTCTATAAAAGATGAAAAGGGTAAATAACATAAAAGACATATATTTGAAAATCAAACCAAATAGGCTAAAACATCATTGATTATTTGCTTTAATTGACATCATTAATTTCCTTTTAGACATAAAGAAAAAGATGTCATAAGGATAAATAACATAAAAGACATACCACCTTAATTTGTGTGCATTAGGCTAAAACATCACTCTAAAAACAGTGATTTAGAGACAGAGGGAGTACAGTGCCATCTTTAACTCCCAGTTAATTAAAACTAACTACTCTGTTTCATATGAACAAGAAATTTCAAGATAAATGCAAATATTTAAATTAAAGGCAAATGCACTCTTACTAATATTACATTTTCATCGAGATTATACTTTGTGTGAATAATTAACTGGGTTAACTTCAATAATCACATATATGACCAGAGTGCCCTGAATTCTTTTCACCAACCTTAATCGTTAACCAACACAATCAACCTCTTTTGCTTTCTGTTTTTGAAAATGGACTTCAAAACGTATGATTTCTGAAGTCTGAATTTGAATTTGAAAAGTGATTGACCTTGTCCGAATTTTCGCACTCACAAAAGCATGGTTTAATTGATGAAGTTAGAAGCCTCAATCATTCTAGACATCTAATATTTAAACACCATTGGTCAACTCAAATCCATCAAAGAAAACATAATTCATAAGGACAATTAACCTCATTTCAATAATATAATCTGATGGGAATAAAAACTGCTCATGATCCAGAATAGTAAGAAATAAAGAAGAAAACAAAATAACATAAAACAATAGAATTCAGGGCATCAAATAATACAACATAAATTAATTTAAATAAAACAGTAGGGCAAATGGCATCAAAGATCACTCACCTTTGTTAAAAATCAATTAACCCTTTTCGATCAAAGATGTCTAGTTTCTTGTAGACGGTAAATATTGCCATTCCGTGATTTGAGGCCACAAGTGAAAAACTCGATTTGTGGCCTTAAATCGACCTACCGACCAAGTTTTCCCTCATTGTTCGAAAACGGTAGTAGGTGGGACAGGGTGATCAAATTAGGATTTCTAACAAACGTGGGTGATCTTTTAGTGCATTTGCCCGAAAAAGTAACAAACCTTAGTGAAGATACCAACACCACATTCAATGGCAACCTTAGTCAAGAAAAGATCATCTGCAAGCAATCTCTCCCTGAAACCACCAAACTGGATCAACCAGCGCATGATAGGAGACTTTTGGAGCTCCAAAAAACGATCAACTATAGAAGCTGGAATTCTACCATCCTCAATAGCACCAGCCAAATCTTTCGGGATACTCTCCAGTGATCTCCCCCCTTCAGCCAAGGCCATCATAGCCTCTTCCCTGTTCTTGTTTCCTGCATGTTCATCATCATCATCATTACCACTACTACCTCCTCCACTTCCACCACCACCACCACCGCTACCGCTACTGCCACCGCCATGCATGTTGGAGGTTCTGCATGTGAGAAAAGGGAAGGGTGGATGGGTGTGAAATGAAGAGAGTTTATTAAGTGTGGTGGGAAAACGAGGGAGGGGTAAATGATGGGAGGTGGTGAGGAGTGGTGGTTTTTGGCGGAGAGATGGTGGTGAGAAGAATGATCGGATACTTAGTTGTGCGTAAGTGGCGGTGGCCATCGGCGGTGATGGTAGTGGTGCTTTTTCTCCACGGAGGAGTGGAGGTTTGTGGGTGGAGCTGTTTTGGAATAATTGAATGGACAATATACTTCAACTATTGTGCTAATCAGCAAGTGGAGTATGATTATTGACACAGTTGACTTAGAACGACAAAAAATTGGAAAATTCAATATGTGCTAGTCAACTATTGACTCTACCTTAAACATTATTTCTTCTCATTCAAAATAGAAGAATTTTTCATTTTCAACTTTAACCATAAATAACTAATTAATTATATAATAAAAATTATTTTTATAAAAAATATATCTAAAGACAAATTTATTATTATCAATTTTATATTTTTTAACTAAAGTGAATCTAAATAATTAATTACCAAAGTTTCGACACGCAAAACTAAACGCCTATAATACGACTGTGGCGTAGTGACAATTTTGGGTGTTCTGAAAATATCATATTTTAGTATATTTTCTTAGAGCACATGTTATTAAAAGTGTGTTCACAAAATTTGAAACCAAATTCTAACCCGATGTAAACCCGAATGCAAAGAATAGAATATGTTTGGAATCGATTGTGGCTCTCAAATTTCTCTCAGAAAAGTTAATTAAATTTAACTTCGGACTTTCAAATAACCTAATCGATGGCTAAACTTTTATTTAAAAAATAGTTCAATAGATCATAATAATTATACAGTACATTATTTCCACTGATTTTTAATCACCCAAAAGATTGTTCATCAGACTATAGTCCAATGAATGAAAATTGTTTGAAGTCGAATGGTAAAGCAGACTGGGGTGGGCATTTTCTATAAATTTTTAATTTTTACTTGTTATCATTTTCAAGCCCTCCGAAGTTCCAAAGCAAAACAATTCATGAGAAAAATGAGAACCGGAAGAACGGTTACCATAAAAGAAAATGACTCCAACAATCTAGTGAGAAATCAGTCGAAATTGATTCCACTACATTGACATAGGGAAAGAAACGATGGGAACAATTAATTAGACCAAAAGAAGAAATAAACCTAGATAATTAGATGAAAAAGAACTCAAAACAACCTTAGAAGAGAAGAGGAACGATAAAATACTCCAAAAGTTTAAAATAGCAAGCATAACACAATAGAAATAAGATTGCCTTGATTTTAAATCTGGATCAAGTGATGGGCGGATTGAATCTTAATATCGAATAACCTAAATTCACTCCTTCCAGAACTTGGGATTGTAGCTTTTTATCTACGATTTTTTTTTTTTTTTTTTTTTAAAGGAGGAGGATTTGAAAAATAAACAAATATTTAATTGGTGTGTGAAAATCCTTTATTTTCCCATTTATTATTTATCTTTAATTTATTAATAACATATTTTATGTCCATAACTATAATTATGCAAGAATCTAAGAAAATGAAAATTGAAAAGAAATCAACACGTGGACATGCCTTTGTTCTTATTCATGGAATTGCAAACCTCAACCTCTTCTTAAGCAACCTTGAATCCTTACTTTCAAGCTCTTTCGTCTCGTCCCTAAATCTAAACCAAATATGAACTTACTTCAATATAAAATGAAATGAAAGCTTGAAGACCAACTACAAGATGAACCAATGCTAACAGATAAGAAAGATGGGAAAGAATAAAAAATCCATAAGTGTAAAAAGTATCAAACACAGAACGGTTAGGGAGGAAAGTCTAACACATAATGTATTTGTCTGGAGCTTCTCTAAAAGAGGTAATAAATTTAAAAGAAGAGGTCACAGATTTAAATTTTCTAAAAGGATTATATCCTACTTAATTTACAGGCATAGTTTACCAAAAAAAAAAAATTCATCGTTAATTAACAAAGAAAAAGAATTTATTTAGTCTATACACCAAAATATCATTGTACTAATCAAGCATATATAATAAATATTAGCTTCTTAGACTAATCAATTTCATAAAAAAATATTTAATACATAATTATTGTATATTTATAATGATAACTGAATTGAAAGTGATGAGATTTATTTAGGTGATAAATGAGATAATAAGATCAATTCTTTAGGAAACAGTACCATGCACATTTAATTTTTCAATATAAATATTAAACTAAAATCACAAAAATTCAGTCTCATTTATTTAGAAACATTACCAAAACGGCTTTCAAGTTTATATACGTTCTTATCATTTAGTAGGACTTGAAATTGAAGGGATTGGATATTAATATACGTTTATTTCCTTCCTAATTGAATTCAAATTAGGCGATATGTTTTAAATGTTTTCAATATTAATTAGGATCAATGTTACAAAAAAATTCAGGGGTGTTATGTTTTAAATGTTTTCAGTACTATTTCCTTATTTTTAATTTGACGTTTTCTACTCTATCTATGCTGAACTTTAACTATTAATTACAAATTAATTATTATTATTTTAATAAATATAAAATTTTATATTATTAGATTCCTCTTGAAACAATTTCATAATATTATTTTCTTTATAATTTTTAACATATAATTTAAAGTTAATAATCGATACCAAAAGCTTTCACCCCAGATAAAAACGTTAGGAAAAATCCGAAAGAGTATTAATTAGGAACGACGTTACCAAATTTTCAGCACTAACAATTACAAATTCTTTGGATAGTGTTTTTAATTTTTTAAGGGTGATATTAATTAATCGATACTTTACTACAGCAATAATTTTCTTGGTATTTTTTTAACTAACCAATGATAACCATTAAAATGACGCCATTTAGACACTGCATTTAACATTTATTATAATTCATGCCACAAAGACACGCTAAGCCAAAATATTAAAAATACATAATGACGCCTCTATTTTTTAAGAAATTCTATATTAAATAAGACACTTATTTCTGCCAACATCATTGACGCGATACGATGCATTTAAACGTATATGAAAGATCAAGATTAAATGACAAATATATACAAGATAAATTTCAATCAGCAAGATCTTTCACAAAGGCGGGACTCTAAACGGGTACGGTGAACCAAGCTGCTTCCTTTATAAATACAACACCAATGTTTACGCTTCAAAGCTTTTAACCAACAAAGCTCGGTTTATTAAAAATGCTTATTCGTATTGCATTACATCAGGTTATTACATCATTAAGAGAATATTTAGATCGATTAAATACAATATCACTCGATTTACATAATATTGATAATACCGGATTTACCAGGATGCCGCTTTGATTCTCGTTTAGTGACTTTACTCCGGGTCGTGATAAATTTTTAAATAATCTACGACTATAGCGGACTCTATATCTCCTGAAAGAAGCTTGGGAGCATACCATTCATTCATACTAAGGAATCGGTAATTTAGCCGCAACCAAGTTCTGGAGTAATCAGCCGCTATCGCCCAATAGTAATCAACGATTTGTAAAGGCTTTCAAGAAAAAATCAAACGGTATCCCAAACCCTGGACGCCCTCAGAATTACCGTAGAAAGGACATCGAAAATCAGATTATCCTAAGAAAAGGCAGTGGTTATTTAATAACGCATCTAAGCATCAAGTATCGTTGGATTTATGTAGTACAAAATCGAGGAAGATTCGCAGACAGAGAGACCGATAAATACACACATTACAATCGACGCGCTGATTACGGAGCGCCTTATCATATTTTTTCCCAAGATAGAAATCGTATTTTCAACATACGAGCAAAGTAGGCGAGGAAATATTTATACGGTCAACAGTTTTGTTTGCAAGTTCATCGATGTCTCCGTCAAGATTAACACTAAGTTACGTGGCCTTAGAAAATGGTAGACATGTTAAACTGATGACAAAAACTTTAATTTTGACATCGTAGATGTCAGTCTCCCCTATCGATTTTTAGTCAAGTAATGGTCTCCCCCAACGATACCACTTTGGGTCTTTCTTCTTTCTCCATAACTTTTTATTTTAAGAATCTTGCCCCGCTATCAACCACCGAACTCGAAACCTCATCTTCAGAATAATTTGAACTAAAAAACAGGCAGAATATATCATGGCCACTCAAGTGTTTTCCAATCAATCTTTAAAATTTCGCCCCTTGTAACTTAATAACTTAAATCCCGACTGCCTTACTTACTGCCCTTAAAAGACTCTCCAAGCATCGCCTTTTACGAGGATCGGGGATATAGTAATATTTTAATTTGCCACTAGGATACTGGATAACTAAGTGGTTTTTCTCCAATTCAACTCTTATTTCTTCCCAAAAACATAATCTCTTATGCCAATCGCCTAAATTCATACCCCTACTTCTAACACATACTCATGCATCATGCATATATATATCACTTGATTTCATTAGTCATTTTTGTCAGAATCTTTTAAACATATATATTTGCTTGTTTTTATTATTCCGTAGAGGCGTATGTTACCCAAGTCGCTTGAAGAAGCGATAAATTGCCATTTATTTCATTTAAATATTATCTCTCGAGTTAAAGCATCGTTAATGCGATGTCATTGCAACAGGGGACAACTCCCATAACATGTGACCATTATAACGTTAAGCCAAGATCACCCAATTCGGGAGCGATTCGAGTGGGTAACGCTCTTAAACGGGAGATATTCTGAGTGGGGTATATTTTAATCCATTTTTAAAAGAATTATTCAATACCCTGAATTATTCCTCGACAAAAAAGGTGGAACGGAATAAAGGAAATACACGTGGAAATAATTGATGGGAAAGGGATAAGGCTCATGCAAATCTCGGCCAATCAAAGAGCTCCACCATAAATCTTTTTTATCCATTCTATTATTTGGCTGTTTTGAATTATAATTTCAACTTTTTTAATTTTCTTTTGTTTACCAATATTTTTTATTTTTAATTGTCTATAAATAAAGACTAGATTGGCCTTTATTTTGAACAATCTTCACAAAAAAACTTATTTTCTCACTTTCTTTATTTCTCTCAAGATTTTTGCTTACTATTCCTCTCATTTTACGGATCCAAATCCAAATCAAAAAATTATAATACTATTTAAATTCATTTCCTCAATCAACCACCCTTCAAAATCCCAACATTCAAAATCCGTAAATCAAGAAAATATGGAACGACGCCCAATTTACAACAATACATACCATTACGCCACCAAATCAAAAAACTCTATTTTCACTTTCTCTTTATATTTTCCTGCAAGATTGCTTAATTTCATCCTCTCATTTTACGGATCCGAAATCCAAATCAAAATTATAATTATCATTTAAATTTTTATTTCCTAATCAACCACCTCAAATCCCAAATATTCAAAATCCGTAAAATCGCCAGTAACATTGTGAACGACGCCCACCTACAAACATACTTATGATGTCATCAAATCAAAAATCAATTTATATGCCACCTAATTCAAATTTTATGCCAATTAAATTTAATTTTGGTATGCAATATCCCTATAATTATCAATATATGCCCTACGGACAAACGTAGCGGAAATAATTATGTCAAGTATCCCAATATGCAAAACCAAAAGCTCCAAACCATCACTGTGAACAATTAACTCCCTCATTCTCAGAGAAGGGATCTTGGCCGTAAATCTCCAGTAGCTTCCGAGTCAAATATCTCTGTGAAAGATGATTTATTAACACCCAACCAGCCCAACCTCAAACAAACTCGAATATGGAATTCGAGTACCGAGCAAAACAAAATTCTTTATCCGTTATTTTAAATTTCTTCAAGAATAGTTGAATCGGGTACCGGACAAAAAACAAACGCTGGAAAAAATTACTGACTCTCACGCTTAACGATAAATTCAACAACCTGGCCCCATGTAACTCAAACACAACGCATAAGCTTTCATTATCGCGATATCAACAAAAGACTTTGTGTTCGGGTGTATATAGAAAAAGGCAAATGTCGATGCAAGGAAGTTGGTCAGTCCATGACGACTACATATCAAGAGTCAAGAGTCAAGCTCATCGAGAAAACTGAAAAGGTTTAAATCTTAATTGAAGAGTGGAAGTCGTCTGTGAATCAATCAAAACATATGTATCGAAATAGTTCTTGGCAAAGGAAAAATAAGAATATTTAACGATATCCTCATCCTCCATTCCTCGCTCTTCAGACGCCTGTACGAAGTGTTAAGAACAAAAAGAAAAAGCGTAAAGACATCCGGATCCAAATCAAGCTTTGAGGAATCGAATGTCTTTTGTGAAAAAGTATCAAGATGATGCTAATATCATTGCTCTTGTGAGAGTGAGAAGCTAAATTTCAAAGATGAAACATTGGCCTCAAAGAACAAAAAGAAAGCAAACACGTATTAAGTTAAGATAGAAATATGCGTGAACCTACACCAAAAAATGATAATCGGACGGTATGGAAGAAGAGGTTTAACATGCCTCACAAACAGAATCGTTCTCGATCATTAGTTTTATGTTTGAGTGTTTTAGTAATAATTTGTGTATGGTTTACTTTTCCGAATGTCATAATATCTAAAGCGCTGCTTTTATTAATAAAGATGTTTTATTAATAAAAGCTCGATGACTTATCAAATCTACGTGCTCTATCCAGCCAAGCAGAGAATGAACGCGACTTATCAACGACAAAAACCATACCCTCAGAGCACGACCACACTTATCAAATTCCATGTGCTACTCATACTACGTAGACAACGCATTTAAATCCACACCCATATATTCATTCAATTTGGTATATTAGATTTGAAATCACCAATAATTATAACGCCCATAATTTATCTCGAATAAAAGTAACATGCTTCAATTATATTCTTAAGAACTTTTATCTTTTTAATTCAATTTGCTAAGTTGAATGTTCAAATCCGACAATCTTACATTATAGTAAATATCACAAATCGAAATACAAGTTATATCTCAACCTTATCCATAATTAAAAGTTCCAACAACAATACGAAAGGAAATAGCCCTGCCTTAAACAATAATTACTTTACCGAGAATGCACCAAGCAATCGAACATTAATAGGGAGGAAACACATTAGATAGGATCACGCAAATTGCGACATAAATATGCTTCGAAGACTACTTCATGTAAACACCAACCTACATGTATCCACAATTTCGCCGAGATACCGACGCGGCACCACAATTTCTCTTCAGATCAGAGTCTCTTTTCTACCCACGACATCTACTTCACCTCAATCTACAATTCCTCAAAACTCCTGTTTGTCCCTTCTTCACGCCCATACGCATGTTAAATTTTGAGTAGTTGTAATAACCCGTTACGTAAAAAAAAAAATTTATTTCTGGCCGGTATGGACCCGAGAGATAGTATAAATAATTTCGAATAAAATTGACGCATCGAGACTGCATTATATGAGTAGTAGTTTATGTCACGGGAAATTTTACATTTGGAATCTGGGCTTCATCGAGATTTAAAGCATCTAAAAGTTTTATAAATTAAAACTAAACCTAACGACTGCTCATTCTTAAATATCTTCATCCTTATCCACATCATCTCACAAACAAAAAAAAATATCATCTTCTTCTTCTTTGGTTGGTCGAGAATCTCCTTCCTCCCCCTTTGAAATTTCTTCCATTTCTCTTCGACAAGCCGCTCAAACTCAAAAGACGCTTTCATTGAATATCTTCCCTCATCATCTTCTTTGAATTGGGCGTAGCAAAGCTCAAATCTTTCTAAGATATTTCCCAGCTTGGCTTCCTACATAGTCAATTCTTAGTTGACTTTTACTAAATTGAATTTAATTGTAGCCAAGTTTCATATTTAGTATTTATTAATATAAAGTAGTTAATTCATGAGCAAGAATGCTTAAGCCTGAGGCTTCCATGCGCATGAATGACTTTTCCCTGTGTTAGTTGACTTTTTAAAGCTCGACTTTTTATAAGACTTTAAATGTGTGTGGTTAATTCTTTTGGGACCCATCAGAAGTTGTTTGCGTTAGAATCGCGATTTATAATCGTATTGTATGAGGTCTGGCCGGTAGCGATTGGGTGCTTGAGTAGCAATTGAGATTTTGGAAAGATAAGTGTCATAATTACGACTATGCTATATACATTTACTCTTACAAGTCGACGGAAATGTTAAAGTTGATAAGGTGGAAATTTTGTATGAAATGACGCCATTCCGACCTTACTAAGTATTTCAGTTGTTCATTCGTCGCTTAATCAAGCTAAAGAATCGCTCCACTTGTGAGTTGGTAATGCATTCTGTGAAATCCAAAGGCCAATAGTAGGTTTTGATTGTACTTTCCGAGTGTTTTTGTTAGCGCCGATCATGAAAAGCTAGCTACCGTTATCATGATTGCGAGGATTTTCTCGTACTACGGAAAGTAGTAATTATCTCACCATACCTTACGACTTACATTAAATGTTTAAACATGTCATTGCTGTATGATTATGTGTGATTCATTCCATGCGGAGCCATATGATTACGCGGATCGTGATTCGTGGCGTCAAGATCGCTTCGAAAGAATAAATAACCTCAACTTACGCTTTGTGTTCTGCGGCCTGCCGGGCATTTCTCAGATTCCTGCATGCCTCATTTCTAATTTCTTTGTATTTCCGCGGCCTCATTTCCTGGGCTATTCGATTGATTTTTACGCGACGCTTTAGCCGCTGCCATGGATATCGTCGGTAATGTAGCAGCTTAGTCGCATGCAGCGCCGTCGAGTTACGCGTGACTGGTGTGACTCGACCGTTAGGATACGAATCTCATAGGTAGATGATTGTGCTGCGCCGACTCTCCTTCCTCGCGATATGACGCTATCGCCTTATACTTCTAAGATAAGCCATTCGCCTTATACTGGGGTATAAGCCATGGCTTGGCCTTATACTACCAAGATGTCATGTTTGTTTTATACTCTCGGTATAGTGCGGTTGGCCTTATACTCGTATAGCGATTATCTATGACCTCTTTGTCAAGCAAGGTATCAAGCCAAGGCCGCCTTATACTACGGCAGCAAGAGCGTGTTTATTAGCGATCGTCCATTCCTGTAGACGGATCGGTGCATACGCGCATTTGTAGGCCGGAATAGCGTCACAAGTGAGATATTTAGGATCGATGGCTCATTTACTGTAGCTTATAATGGGGTTGGCTGAAGCGATTTTATTTCGCTTTTATCAGGTGCCTTATCGAGACTTTGTATTATATTTTGACATGTTCTCGCCCGAGACCTTCTTTTGGAATTTTATGATACGCCTTTATTAGTTAGTCCCGGTATATACATATTTAATCATATTTGACTACTATATCTATTGACCGGCCTCGCTTCGTAAGTTTTCACTAAGCTTCAATACACCTCTATTCACTTTGGGCGCATTTGTACCTCGGTGTCGACAGCGGCCTGAGTCAGGAGGTTGCTCGAGAGTTTACCAGCGGCCGGTGATCCTCACAGCCTCGCTTTTGTCAGCGGCCTCAACCGCTTCTTGATTGTTGTATTTTATTTTCGTGACTTTAGCCTCGGTTTTAATTATTTTGTATCCGTGGATACCGTGATTTACCTCGCTTGTGGCTAAGTTTGCATTAATACTCTTTTCGAGATATGTCATATATATGGAGCTGTCGTTGGGGATATCACTGACGGATTGTGAATTTTAAAACCGTTTTTTCTAGAATTTTTATCATAAATCAAATTTTTGATAAAAACGTAGTTCTTTAAACCGATTCATTCATCGCATGGGCGACTGTGTCTCGTGGATTATACGATTCTCACCTTCGCGTATCGACCTCGGGCGGTCGCTACGTGAGTCATGACGCCGCTACGAGTATGTGAAAATTGAGAAAGTAATCAGAATTAAAGTTGGGCCTCGAAAAAATTTCTTTGCGGAAGTGGACTACATGTTTCTGCTACTCAGACCACTCTATTCAAGGAAGGCCTAAATGGAGGTCGATCCTGAGACCTGCATCGGGTCAACAAACGGGTTTCCGGAAATTACCGGAGTATCGATTGAACGCATCGGCAGCTGAAAAATTGTCCCAAAGTCAAAAAGCAGCTCAACATGGACATGGTTAATGTACAATGTCCTCGCCGATTTACCTATGTTTACATAATGATACGGCACGCTTTCACTGTGCACATTAAACCATAACAATGTTTTAGATAGTCCCCTGTTCGAAATTTATAATAGACAGGAAGCCTCCATGCCAGAACTACACCGCGAATTCGGCCGTAATTACAACTTGACATACTATCTCACAATAATGAATCCCATCCCAAATGGCAATGGTTTGTTCAATCAATTCACTTTCCCCAAGGCTTGCAAGCCCAATTGTTCTCAGAGTATCTCAAAGAATCTGCCTAGAAAAGACTGAACGCATTCGTGGAGTCTACAAAGACGCTTTAGCATCATTCGGCAACCAGCATCGCTGATTTCAATCGCCTTTATAAAAACTACGTAGGCGCCAGATTATGTTACATAATACGACAAGGAGGATGAACGGTATATACAATCGAAGTCAGAAAAACTCGATTCCAACCATCGCACCGCTGCCCGAAAGCATCATCTCAAAGGCCAACCACGTGCTACCGTGAGTTCAAGCTGCATGTTCAAGCTTTATCCTAATTCCATATTCATACTAGATCTGAAATTCATGATAAAAATAAACATATCCAAAGAAAGAAGATCTCGCTTTGTTTACATTTGGCAACGTTTGGAGCCAACCAAAATTAGATTTCAAATTGTTTGTTTACTTTAAAAGTATTCGAGCGTTGTTCAATGTCAGGTTTTCCGAATAAATTGTGTTAAGTTTGCTTTGTCTTCTTTTAAATAATATCACGTATCAAGTCATGGATTTTTAAGCATCTATAATAATTTATTTTTAGCCAATTATAACGCACAAAATTAAATTTAATTATTTTCATGTTGAAAATAAATATAAAATGTTTATTATTATTATTATTATTTGAAAATATAATTATAATTATAAAATCATAATAACATATAATAATAAGAGAATGAATATACGCGGGTATATGTTAATCACGGCGAAAGCAGAAAACGAATATGAAGAGAAAATGAAATATGTTTTGACGATACGAAGTAAGTGAATAAAGCCGACGCAGACGTAAATATTTGAGGCCATTAAGTAGGCGTGTCATCCAAATTGTTCAATCCCTTCCATCAAGAACTATAGAAAGCTCTTTCACTGAACTTCCGTAGGGACTACGCTAGCGAATCGTTGTGTCAGCGATGTTGTCCTAGGAAAAGCAACCTCGTGGTGTATATGCTCAATTATCCTTTTGCCTATAAAATATTGTGTTCCGCGATAAACATATTGAATCAAGACCTCTCACAAATGAAAACTAAGCATTCATGATCAAAAGTATATCAGGAATACTCCATCACTTATGGATAGTTTTGAGTTCGAGTAGAATATCTAGTGATGTAGTATTCGCCAAGCCTCTAACTTCTTCTTGCATGAAATTTTTTGTGGCATGTAGGCAAATTAAATCCCTACAATTTCTAATTTGCACATAGATTATGTTTTGAGTGACTTTTTTATTGACCCTTAGTCCCTTACTAATTTTTTTACTTTATCTCCCTCAACCAAAAAGCATTTTTGGCTGGATGAATGTGAAGTAGCGCTACAAACGGAGAGGAATAGATTTAATTATAACTTAGAAGTATTTTGGATTCCTTATCACTTAAGGTGATCAGAGGTTATACTAGCCGCTTTTTGTGGCCGCTACAAACAACCAAGGAGCGCGTGGCTTACTTCCTGTGATGAAATACTATTATAAATTTTTATATTATATTGACGTGATTTATTTATTCTTAATCTCGCATAAACACTCAACGCAATAAGCAAATAAATAGATTGAGATTCTTTGATAATGGATCGTGGACCTCAGCGACTGCATGTTCTATGACAACCTTGGCATATCTTCCAAACCATGTTTATGATTCACTTATGGTTAAGGTACCTAGCTGTAATAACTTACCTCTTTCTTCCTTTCAAGTTCATTTTGGAAAGAACTAATCGAACTCTTTCACTTTCTCTCGGTACATTATACGTGATATTTTCTCTCCAGCGATTTGTAGCCAGTTAAACCCCGTCCGGCAACCCATACACAGAGTAAATTCAAATGCTTTTTAACTACAATGTATAGCCTCTCTTCATAAATTTATTCTTGATTGTTTCCTCTTTCAGACCCGTATATTTTGAAATCGTATTGGTGAATCGACAAGCAAAGGAAATGCTTATATAATTTTGATACTAATTGATGCAAACATGAATCCAAATTATGTTTTATCATTCATCGAGTATGATAACTGTTTAAGCCTCATAGCCACAATTATCTTACAAGCCACAATTATCTTACAAGATGGAGAACTGATACCTTTTCTCGGGAGTATAAACCCCTCGAGGAAAATCCATATGTAGGATCATGGGGAAAGGATAAAAGTGACGCGAGCAATCTCCACTCATGTCTTTAGATTTATAATCATATGTTTATTTCCAATTAACGATAAGTACTTAATCACCCACTTAATGTGATGCTCTATTTATAACACCATTGTATATTTTGCTGATTTAATTTAAGGATATGATCAGAAACTCTCTCCGCAATACTAAGTCATTACAAAGATTCAAGCACTTTGATATTCTTATACTTCACAATACCTTTACAGTGTCGATGATGGCTTCCCAGTTGTGACTTTCCAATTTGAAGGTTCTGCCTCTTTGAATGCTTATCCTCATGATTATGAAGGCCGTAAGTAAATCCAACAATCAAGTTCTTTCTTCTGCCTCGTTTTCCAGCTTATTTGCATATTAAATACACAAGCCCGCAGTTCGATATAATTAAGAAATGTAGGGTAAGATTTCTATATAAATTTTCCCAAACATTTTTGTGGAGTAAATTTGATTCTCACAAGCGACTTTATACGCCGAGGTAATGAGTCCTGTAGAGATAATGCCACGCGCACTAGTAGCGGTACTTAATTTTAAATCAATTCTATTTTTAAAAAGATCGGTAGTAACTTAAAATGTCGATAGCGTATATATATGTCTATTCTTGAAATTTTCTTATCAAGTATACTGATGACTAGATATTCTTATTCATACTTTTTCTTTAAAAATTAAACCCAACTTCACTTGCTGCAGAATGATTAACGCGCATTTGTCATGCACTGCTTACGTAGCAATACTGAAAGAACTCGCTATCAAGGAGGTAATTAATTTCTTACACTTACGTGGGAGTGGATTCCAGTTCCCTGCCAGGACGATGATAGGTGCGATTACTCACGTAGTTAAATGGTTATATTCAAATTCTACTATCACTATCAAGTAATCATGTTGGTAAAAGGAATCTAAATTGAGAATTTTGTTTTACCCTAAAAATATGCATTATGATAAGTGTAAATCAAGTTGGATGAAATGTGTTGTATTCCTTACGTGTGTATGATATAAGTCAAGCAAACCCAAATGCCTTCAGGTTCATCGGGTCGACGTTACTTCTTCTATCATTTTTGCAGATATTTGCAGAATATACGTGATTTGCAGAATTAGTTGAAATATTTTTATAAGATTAAAAAAGGTTCAATATGTAAATATGGTCGGGGAAGTGGCGACAATCATATCTACTGCTTATACGGAATTTCAAGACTCAAGCGATGATCAGGAGTGTCTTTGGCTGAAAGGCCTCAATGCACTACTCATCTTCTGCCGATTAACTAGTGGATTTTTTCAGCAAATTTTAGCTTCCCCCATTATTAGCTTAACCATCCTACTATACCCTCTCTATTGACTAAGTCCAGAGGATTATTAATGAGAGGTATTTTGTAATCTTCATACCCTTTCTTATGTCCTGTTGAATCAAACCAATCCTTGAAAGGAAAAGAAATTGGGATGTAATTTGGTACGAAAGGCCAAAAAATGCTTTTAACCTTTTCAATATAGTCCAATACTCCAGTCTGTTGTCAACATTCGTTGGAAGTTCATGCTTTAGTTATGTCTGTATTTTGACACAATCCATATTCAAATTTATTTCCTTCTTTGTTTTTTTTTGTAACAGTTCATAATTTATGATCTTCGATTTCGTCATCATCGCGGCGACCTAGCTGATCCTTTATCTTTCGCAGTTGCGTATATTGTACTGCCGCATGCTTATTGTGGTATGATGTAGAAAACCGTAAGATTGGACGGATCAATATAACGCGAAGTTCTTTTATTTCATTTGGTCGCCACAACATGTCTATTGAATTTTATGGAAATGAGTAGGAAATGGTGATTGATGTTGGTTTACATGACATGTTTAGCATGACTTCGTAAGGATATGGAACTATACTTTTAAAAGCCTTAATATTGTACTGTGAACCTTCCGTAAAGCCATGATGACAATGTACCAACACACCAAGTAGAAAGTGCCTCGCAGCTATAATAACATATCAAGCTTACATTAATTTTGTTTCCCTAACACGCGCCTACTATATTTCGCATTAGTTACTTCCCTCGCTCCCAAGAGAATTCATAGCTAATGCAATTCTATGTGTTTTAACAATACCGAATACTTCGTGGTGTTATGCCATTATAACTATCCATTGTATCGCTCGCTTGACCTCATATTCATACTGAAGAATTCAATTGCTCACTCAATCCCTTTAATTCCGTGCCTTCAAGTATCAAAGTGAAAGACGCGGCATCTAACGATATTCTAAGGACCGCTACGATATCTCCCCTATCCCGCAAAGACGAGTTCGCAGGCGGTTTTATATTCATTTTGTTGATGGGTTACGCCGCTGAATTTCAAAGAATAAAAGAATATAATGTGAAGATGGCAATGATTTTTTTTTTTTAATTAATATATCAAATTTAATGGGTATGTTGTTATGCGTAAGCTTCAAAACATAATTAGTCAAAATACTCGATTGCCTCGGATGCAAGCTGAAATTCAATTCATCTTTTCTTTGTAAATAAAGATTCATTTCCGAAAGTGTCTATTTTCTACCTTCGATTCATTTAAGGCCCCACAAAGACAACACTCGAGTACGTACTGAGTATGCGCAGCTTTTATTTACTTTCTGTCAAGGCGAAATGAAAAACGAGCCTCTAAAAATATTTTAAAATTGATATTTGTTATAAAAAAAATTGAAAAAGTTGTGTTTAAAACTTGAAAATAACTAAAAAAAATTGTAAGAATCCGCCAATCATATTGATGAAGATGAAAAAATGTTCAATATATCTAAAAAATACTTATCATAGTGATAATAAGTAAGTATTTTTTTTTGAAATACACTTAAAACTTAAATATTCGATAATCACAATAAATTATCATCAGATATCTAATTTAAAATTTTAAATAATTTTACATATCCATGTATAAAAGAAGCATGTACCTTTTTGAAACATTACATAATTTTTAAAGCTATGAGTAATAATAAGTATTTATAAATTCTTAATTATAAGATCGTATCAAGTAATGAAAATAACATCAATTTTTTTTTATCTACATTAGTTGAATTGATAACTAAGTATTAGCAAATTCATGTGAAGTTAACATAGGTTATACTATTATTTGAAGCTTTATATTAAAATTGTGAGTTTTGGTTAAAAAATATTTCAGGGAAAAGCGTAAATATAATAATTCTTAAGCAGTGGCCTCAAATAAAATATAAAATTAATGTGAGTATCAAATCTATGACCTCTTTTACACAAAAGTTAACGTAAACTTATCAATTAAGCTAAAATGATTTATGTCAGAGATACTTTAAATTTTATACATAGTATTATGTACCTGGGGCCCTAGTCGCCCACTTCTACGTGCCTCGCCGGCCCCGCCGTTTAACGGTCCGTTTATTTTGGGTTTTAAAATACTCTCATCTATAATATATTACGTGACATTCATCTATATTCACCCTCAAATCATTACCCTTCAAAAGCAAGGGTAATCAAGGTGAACTAAGTATAATACATCCGGCACACCTATCTTATTGATCTCTAATTTCATTTTTTGCCAATTTTGTAGATGGTATTATAGTTTAAAGACAATTGTAATAAATCAATTCAATCATATAATCTCGGTAATCTGAAATTCAAATATTTATCAATACCAAGTAAGCAATACGTAATTTATCCTTCCTAGGCAAGGTTGGTTGTCAGTTTGCCTGGGACTCCTAGACTTGGTGAGTGTCAATCACAAGCAGGAGTCCGAATTGTGAGTTTAAGTAAATATTTAAGTATGGTGCTTAAGTTGGGCATTATTGTCATTTTACTTATTATTTTGAAAATTAGTTTTTTGGGCGCAAATCATGAGCTCGGCAAGAGTAGTTAAAGGAATTCTTTTTAAGACGGAGCTTAAGTCATTCTCAACCACTGAATCATCTAATTTTAGATGTAACTTCATCCAACATCATTCATCGATTTAGATTAAATGAGTATTTTAGTAATTTGACAAATCAATTTACCACCACTAATACCAAATAACTTTCTACCACCAATTCCACCTATCCTCCCGACTCCCCCACCCCACTATCACCATCCCGCGCCCCACTACCATGCCCAATTTAGGGGTTAATGCACTTGTAAAGGAGATGCATTTAGTGGGTTAAGAGGGGAAGCGGGAATGAATGCTGCGATTTGTTAAGTAAACAAATCGACGCAAGTTAAGATCGTCAGCAAGGAAGCTACTTAGGATTCATTGACTCGCGGGGAAGAAAGCTATTGCAAGACTTAATGGTGAGGGATAGTAGCTACTACAAAAACTATTTTTTATTTTACAAAAATTAATTTTTTGAAGGCAATATTCGCTAAAGTTCAGGTGTCACTACAAAAACTATTTTTTATTTTACAATCCCATCATTTTCCCCAACCCACCCTACCCCTACCCGCTATCCTACCCCCACTCCATACCCAAAATTAACCCAAAAATCCAAATAATCCCTCAAATTCAACCATTTTTAATCTACAACAAATCCCAAATATTTGTGCACATTCAATAATTTCCCAAAATATTTGCCTCTTACGAACTTAATAACATGCTCCAACTCCACAACAATGCTAGGAATCGTTAAGCCAAGCTTCTGCAAAATAATTCATCGAGTATAATGCCTACAGTCTTGAGATAATCCAGATTATAACTACAAAATAATTTCCCAAATTATTGTTGAATTCCCAAGCATGATACTTTTAACAAAAAGTTCCAAACATAAGATCCTTGACTCTCAATAAAACTAACATTAAACTTTAATTGAAGTATGTAAACAGGTTCATTAGTCCAGTTCATTTCACATCTCAATAACAAACGAGGCGGACATAGCACTAGTCTGGTCAATAACAAATGAGGTAGGATACTTCATTTGCTAAGATTGCCAATCGAGCCCTACACACACAAAAAAAAGTCGAATTACTAAAGAAGCGACGCCGTTACTGCTTTGGCTAAAGCGGAGAGGATGCTGGTCGGGGAAAAGACGGCTTGTTTTGAATTCAATTTTGGCCCCTAAAGTAAAACATATTTAATATGGGTAATGGTATGGATTGGGATTTAGGTACGACAGTTAATCAATACGCTACATGTATAATCTAAAGTTGTTTGACATAATTATTCTTGTCAAAATTGGTTATGTCCTACAAAACTTCAAGTGCCACGATTTTCGAAAGCTTAAATAAGAAAACGTGACCCTCAGGCTAGCTTATTTGAAAGCGTCAAATGCGTAGGTGTTTCTATTTGAAATGATGAATAGCCTGAAAGTTTGTAAATGAAATTTAGTCACAAATAATTTTTCTATCTAATAATTTTTGTTGCAATACCATTTTCATAATTGCGAAACTTTATCTCATTATCAATAATTAAAATTTTGGATTTTAGAATTTGGTTTTCATTATCTTACATACGCTTACATGATGCAGACGATGTTGCATTTGTGAGAATCGACGCTGGTAAACGGAGGAATAAACGAGGCGAATCAAAAGCGGTTCTGGGCAGGTCGGGTTTTGTAATGCTTGAGTTTTTTAAGTTATGGTTATAATCGCGAACGAGAGCGAACGGTCTGCTTGTTAAATATGAAATCTTAAGCCTCACTATGCTCGACAAATCAATTATAAATTCAAATCAATATATATTAATTTTTTTGGTAAATGCGACAAAGTTAAAAAGACTTAAATTGAGTTGTATTAATAATTTTGCCCAAACCCTATTTCATTATATATATGCATCATATATTAAATAAATAAAACTACAATTGATAAATAAAAATAAAAACAATAATAATAATAATAATAATAATAAATAATAATAATTAAAATTAATTATTATTATAAATATTATTGTTACTTTATTAATAATAATAATAATAACAATAACATTTATGATAATAATAATTATAATTTATTATTATTATTATTATGATAATAATGACACACACAATAATTATATTATAATAATAATAATATAATAACAATAATTATATTATAATATAATAATAATATAATAATAATAATAATAATAATAATAATAATAATAATAATGGGACGGATACGGGAGATGCGACAAAATTTATGTAGGATGAAAATACGAATTCTGACTTTATCACTTCTGATTTGGTTAAGAGCTAAAAATTAAGTTAAGAATTTTAACTTAAAAATTAATTAAGGATTTTGATAAGATCTTAATTTATTCAGTGCTTAAAATATTTAGTTATCAAACCAACTTAAGAAAAAGAAAGTGAATTAATTATTTTTAAGTTATTAATGATTTTAACAAACGTATCTAAGCATCAGTGCCTCGACTTTTTAAATTAGGTTAAAAAAGGTCTCAAGTTTCCATAAAGCCAGACATTGGAAAGGAGAAATATTAAAATCAAAACACAGTAGTCATTAAACCGATTTTATCTAATTCGCCTTAAACACAATTCATTTCATCCAAAAACGTGATCACAATTAAGTTTCCCAAATCAAAACAGCTTTTAAAAAATTTATAATCCATCACCGAGCATCGAAACGACTAACCCATAAATATATACACAACATATCCCAAAATGTAGCAGAATGCAAGAAAGTTTACAAAGACGATACATACCGTGATTCCTAATACAAATGACAATACCGACAAGGCTAAAGTTTCAAAAGCGGAAATACAACAATCAAAAACAAATACAACACATCAAAATCGATCACAGTGATCCTCTCCGCCACCCGACGCCACCTAGCCACTGAACAAAAACTCTCAAACAAAATTTCGCTCAACCGCCGCCCGTCAACTCCCATTAAATGCCACTAACGCGGTGCAGCGTAAAGCTCGCTGCTTAGTGAAACTTAACATGTGGTGAACTCACCATACGGAACGATGTAAAGAAATATAATGATACCATTAGCCACGAATGAAATACAAATATATCCGGTGACTATCTAATCGTACACATCGTAATCCCAAAGAAAGTCTCATACATAATAATACGTAGACATCATGTGGTGCCTCTCAAGAAACACACAATTCTAGAAAGACATCAAGAGACTCAAATAACGACTAAACTCTAGTCATCAAACTCCTATCTCATAACCCCACCATATCAACCTCTAACGCCAAGATATGCTCAACTGGCCTACCTCGCCGGAATTGACTAAATGGATAATCACCCCACACTTATACCGTTAAAGATAAGGCCAAAAACCGCACCTACACCAAGACATGCACACCGCCGCTCTTATACACTAAGTATAACGACACCGCACTTATACACACACAAGTATAAGTGCACACCGCACTTATACACACAAGATAAGGCACACCGCACTTATACACTCTCGCAAGAGTAAGACACACCGCACTTATACACTAAAGATAAGTGCACACCGCACTTATACACTAAGATAGCGCCTAATAGCATATCCCGCAGCTTGGGGCGAGAGTCACCTAATCCCCTCGGTAATCCCAACCCGTAGGTCACCCCCCGATACTCAAGGCCTCAAACTCATTTGACAACCCAAACAACACTACTCCCAAACAAGACATGCCTAAACATCCCACACAATCGTGAATCAATCACACCGACAAGCGCCACAAACATATCAAAAGTGCCGACAAGTGCCACATAATATAATAATAGTGCCGTAAGTGCCACGAATTCGTAAATATAAGCCGAGTCAAAAAGTAGCTACTTACCCATAGCAATCTTCAACGCCACGTAAACACAATCACATAACAACAATTACATGTATATCATTCTCATAATCATAACACAATAACATGTATATCACAAATTAAGGTAAAAAGATGTAGTAACACCCGCGTAGATAAGATCTTCCTCCGCTACCTACCGCAAAACCTCAAGAAAGACAATCAAGCGAACCCGCTCTTTCCACGATCAACGCCTAAACAACACCTTTAAATTATAATCGGGCACTCATTACTATACCGGCGCTCGAAGATATACATAACCAAATCTCGGGAGAACTATCTCTAAACAAATTTAACCCGATTTCCGATAAACTATCGAATTATAATCCTACTTCCGACACAACCCACAATCGATCCCCCGCTAAAATTTCATCTTATTACTTAATCATTACCAATCAACTTATAAGTCATTTTAATTAATCAAATTGTGTCCATAATTAACAACCTATACTCGAAATATCAATTATACTTCAAATTGAATTAACACTTTTCAACATAATCCCCTTTAATCAATTTTAAATCACCAATCAACATCACAACAACTATAATAAGCGCCCCAATATCTAACCTCCTACACATTTAAAGTCTTATAAAAATATCCACATAAAAAATCTGCCAAGCAACCGAAACCTAAAAGTCAACTCCCGACCATAACTTCCTCAAACGTATCTCAAATCACGACTCATCACTTATACGCTCACGTAACCCATAACCAACTAAAAATTTATCATAAAACCTTACCAGAAAAGTCAACTAAAAGTAAACTATGTCAAAAACCCAAGAAATATCTCGAAAGACTTGAAATTTCTACCTTTTAACCTCAAGAACGATTGGGAGAAAGATATTCTACAACCGCATCTTCGAAATAAATGACAATCAAGAGAAATGGAAAAATGAAATTTTTTAAGTGGGGGAGGGATAAATTTCGGCCAAAACAAGAAAAAATGAAGATGATGAAGTCATTGCGATTACGTGGAAGATAAGTATGCCAAGATATTTTTAAAACCTCAGTCCTGCTCGGTTTTTTAATTCTCCGCTTATCGTACTCTAAATCCTTCCACGAACCCGATTTCAAAAGATAAAATTCGCCCCCTCAAGAAACAATACTAAATTATAAATGAATTGAGAAAAAATTTTAATAAATAATATTATCATCGAAATTAATTATACTATCCCCTGGTCTCACGATAGAAAATTAATTTTTTTTCAGAATTCAAGTTATTACATGCTATATGAATTATTTATAAATATTAAAATATTTTTCAGGTATTCGATGGACTGGGCCGGACATGCTCGATAAATTATGTAAGCACTCGCACTAAATTCACATTCCAAACAGTGTTAAAAAGATGCATGAAATGACTATTTTAGCCCCCCCTATTTGTAAAGTGTAAGTGGTTTCGAGGAAGTTCTATTTGTGATCAAACGGTCATTTCAATCGATTTTGACATCAGGTTCTTTAGTCCTCACTCTCGCTATAGTTATCCTCGTGTAAGACTCGACACCTTTTGGAGTAACAGCGGATTTCATCGAATTCTTAGCGGAATGGCCAACATAAAGGTAAAGGGCATTTTAATTCGCTGACAAACATGCCTAATCTAATCGCCGCCGCCCCTTAAGCACAATCACTGCTGGCCACATGTTCGACGGGACACCTACCATTTAACCAACTTTACCAATTAGCCGTTTATATTGCTATAATTTTCATAAAAGAATATACGCTAAATAACTTATTTTGCATATTATAATTTGTAACGTTATTATCGATAAAAAGCTAATTAAATATATTGATAAACTTAATAATATTTGTCGCTATATAACAAAGTAATAAGATTTACGTAAATTCTTTTAATTTACTTAAACATATTATATTATTTGTTTAATTTTTACATTTTAGTACATCAAGAATATTCAACACAAATAACAACTTTTATCATATAATTAAAAAGAATTATACTCAAATAAGGATAATATATTAAATAATACCAAATCTAACTTATTTAGTATTAAGATATATTATTTTGAATAAGGTCCAGATTGGATGCTACTACGGCTATGCCTCATCATTTGTAAAATCTATCAAATAATAATTAAACTTATTAATTTGAAGAATAAAATCTATCAAATAATACTAAACCCTTTATTTTATCATACTTAGATAGTAAACTCTTAACATTTATTTATAACTCAATTTAATACTAAACGATGCAACATAATCGGTCAGGTCAGCTGCTAAATCCGGGCATCACGCTTAATTCAAACGGGTACCAATATCTAGCTTAATCGCTGCGGTTAAACGGTACCACGCTTAATTCAAACGGCACCAATGCTATCACAGCTTTATAATTACGTGTTAAACGGTACCACGCTTATCACAGCTTTTGAGATCACAAGGCTAAACACGCATAATGCTTAATTCAACGGCACTACGCTTAATTCATCGATAAAGCTTTCGAGTTAAATAATATATTTTGTATACGATAATTTGAAATATTATCATCGATAAAGTTTTGAGTTAAATAATAAAGTCTCTAATTATTTAAATAATATATCACGCATCTTACGCTTTTATTCATATTATTCAATACTATATAAATATCCCATGCTCTATCCATATACATCAAGAATATTCAACATTAAATAACAACTTTTATCATATAATTAAAAGAACTAATACAATATTATTACTTCAGACCATTATCATGAATATTTCTCTTTTAATAATTTAAATGTAATCATTTTAATTATTTCTCAAGGATAATATATCAAATAAAGATAATATATTAAATAATACCAAATCTAAGTTATTTATTATATTTCATTCATACATCGCCCACTTTTTTATATTGTGGGTCTTTTCAAACTTCACCTTTAAATATATTTGTTTATTGTATAATATTTTATAAAATATATCAATGAAAAGTAGCTAAATGTATTATCGATATAGTTTTCATCAAGCATTATACAATACAAACAAAAAATATCTACTAATAAAAGCCTACAGATAACAAAAGCTCAAAAATGACAATTCATGGATTGAGTAAGTAATTTGTCAAATAGTTTTTAATCAGAATACGTCAGGGATATTCGCATGATAATATATTATCAGCCTTTACGCTTTTATTTATATATTATTTCAAACTAAATAACTCTGATTCATTATTATGCCACATATTAAAGAAATCATCAACTCTATGACAAATTCGCTCCTAAATTTCTTACACTTCCACCTAAAGGCTGGGTAGGCCGAAAGGACCTGAACCGGTCCTGAATCGGCCCGGCCCGAAAACCTATCCAATAGAACCCACGATCCCAACCGATCCAAATGTTGATCTGCGATTTCAGCTGGCCGAACTGTTGGGCCTAATCCTCGCTCCCGCCCGTCCCATTTTCAGACATGCCTACCCACCACTACTACATTTATTTTTTATCCTAATAATAAAAAATCTTTGGGCCAAACCTGAAAGCATCAAGTATTACGAAGCTACTAATGCTATTGCATCTTGCGCCTCGAACCTACCTCCTTAATCAATATCCACCGACTCAAAGGGCCCTCTCGAACTGCCTCCCTGCCCCTGCCGACCCCGACTCCGTCCTCACTCTATTAACGGCTGCTCTCAGGCTCACCGTCGGCCGAATTTAATCGAATTCCCTATTACCTTGAGTTGTTGGTACACACCCAAATAATAAATTGGGTTTGCGCCTAAAACGACTATTTCGCTCTCTCCTATTTTTATGTCATATAGCTTACGTAAATTATATTCAGCTTATTGAAAATAAATATTTCATTACTAAAGCTAAAGCTACAGATATTTATTATTCTTTAGACATGTCTACCGTTGATAGTGGTTACTTCTAACAGGTAGGCGTAGAACCCTGCCCTCGAGCCGTGAACAGTCAAAATGAACACCAACAGAGCCACTAGGGCGATATGGGCGAGGCTGAGGCTAAGCTACAAAGGCAGAACGAGGTTATTTTGTGCCGAATCTGGAGCAGCACCCCCAGCTCTACCAATGGCACCCCCACCTCCACTCTCATCGAATCCAAACGAGCGGCTGCTTCAGAATTTGATAATGGCTACCGAGAGGGAGATACGGCGTATAAAAGGGCTCGACCCGAATGAGGTGGAGGTGCCCGATGTCATCTCCTTCAAGCCCATTAAGGAACTTTGGGAACTCCAAAAAGGCAAATCTGGAGACATGGGCACTCATCAGGAGCCCACTGATTCCGACTCCGACGACGACGAATCTTTATCCTAATGTAGATTCCCCTACTCAAGGAAGCTGAAATTGTTCAAAAAAAACTCACTCGCCATCAGCAACTCCTCAACAACTTCGCTCGTTCTGATACATCACTTTGTTTGCATCACAACTCAATTAGTTTTGTAGATATCATTTTTATTTTACTGTATGTGTTGAATTTTTAACTTGTACGATTTCGGTTGTTCACTTATAATTTGAGCAGATAACCTTGATGAGGCATTTAGCTGGATGAAGAGGGTTGATAAGTTTGAGGAGAAGCATTTTAACCTGAGACCAGAGTATAGGGTCATCGGAGAATTAATGAACCGACTGAAAGTGGCTCAAGGTAAGGAGAAGTTCCTTCTTCAAATGAAGTTGAATAGGGCTATGAGAATGATGGAATGGAAGGAAGCCTTTGATCCTAATGATCCTGCGAATTATGGAGTCATTCAGCAAGAACAGACGGTGCCCTCTGCTGAGCTGGAAGAGAATGCTGGTTTTGAAAAGCAAAAGCAACTGATTCGGGGTGCAGAAGATCATTCGATGGAGTTTAATGACATGAAAGAGAAGGATGATATATTATTGGGGAAGCTTACTGCTATCGATAAGATACTTGAAGAGAAATTAGCTGCCTTGGACCATACATTTGGCAGAAAGGGAAAGCTTTTAGAGGAGGAGATCAGGGATCTTGCTGAAGAACGGAACTCGTTGACTGAGCAAAAGCGTCAACCTCTTTATAGGAAAGTAAGTCGATGCATGCTTCATTCATGATGTCTTCAGTTTCATTGCCCATGTCTATATCATAGGTTTGCAGTGTGAGTTCTGTTACAGTTTCCATTATATATTTTTTTGTAAATTGTCCAATATTTCATAAATTTTGAAAGCTGTAACGTGGCTTGTGGCTTGTGGCTTGTGTCTAGTATCTACAGACCCTCTTATCTGTTTAAGCATCTAAGGAAAGGATGATACCAACTTCTTGTGGTAATATTAATAAATACCACTGGACTGCATTTTAAAAATCTACGTTTAACTAGTACCAATCCCACCTTGATGGCGTTGTCATGGTAGATAAAGGTTCTGTTCAGTTTTAATTTCTCATGATCCTGGTGTAGGGTTAGCTTTTGGTATTTATCTGAGACTGTTGATTTTATATGTTGCACTCCACTCCTGGGTCAACTCTGAAACATCCTCCATGTATCACAGGTCAGGTTGCGTACTACCCCCCGGTTACAGCTTTCAAAATTTGACAATTTACAAAAGAAAATATAATAGCTGTGTGGGAACGCTTGAGTTTCCATGGATTTCACTGAATTTAATTATTGATAGATTTTTTGCACCTACACACAAAAGCAGTGGTGTCTCATAGGTGTCTCCCGGTTCTTCAAAGCAGGCCTCCATTTTTGTAGGGCCCTTGCGTAATTGTTTAAATTAAATATCATTAAGGGAAAAAATAATGATATCCTACTCAATCTCTTCAAAATGGGGCTTTTGTTATATTTGAGAAAAACGAGGAAAGAAGATATAACATTAACGTTTAATGTTTACCTGTCTTGCTATCTTCATTTATTAATATCGTAGAGGCTTTGAATTATGATTGATAAAAGTATGAAATTTTAATAATTGCTTGCATTTTTATTAACATATAGGCCCTAACTGAAATTTTCTCATGGGCCCCCTGTTTGGAACGAGCGGTCCTACACAAAAGATGAGGGAGGGGGTAGCCGTAGGGTTAGGGATTTACCTCTCAATGTGAAGCAGACTGTACTCTATGTTCGATAGGAGACGTCCTTGGGATGGGGAATTAGAGGAGAGTTGATTTTATCATTACATGTAAACTCTGTCATCACTCTGCTGATTTAGTATGCACCCCGATTATTGTCCATTCTGTTGGTTAAGTTATATATATATATATATATATATTTTCAATAATCAATAGCCATGCACAAGGTGAGCTAGTGTTTAAATTGAGTTTGGGGTTAAAAATTGATGGGGGATATTTCTTTCACTATCTAGATTTAATTGAGAGAGAGAGAGGGAGGGGGAGGGAGGGGTTCTTGAAGTCGTCAGATTCCTACATTTTATCAGAAGAGCTACTTTCTTCGATTCTTGATTGATACTGAACTACCCTGGATACATTTGTCTTGCATTTTATATACTCTGAGAATGAGCTATGTCAATGCACATTTTCCTCCTCTCGAGCTGAAACTGTCTTTTATTCAAGAAGAATTATGACCCAATTGTTTCTCAATGTGACAGGGATTTGATGTAAAGCTTATAGATGTCAACAGGACATGCAAGGTCACGAAGGTAAAATAACCTAGTGATACACTAATTAGTCCTTCTAGATAAATCATCTGAGAGTAATCATAAATACTTGGAACAGGGAGGACAAGTCATCAAATATACTGCTTTGCTAGCTTGTGGAAATTATCATGGCGTTATTGGATTTGCCAAAGCTAAGGGACCAGCAGTTCCCATCGCTCTTCAGAAGGTATCCTCTTTTCCCACCTTTTCCAATTCTAGCTTGCCAATGATATATAAGGAGTTTGTTACGAAGTCTAGCCCTCTAACTACATCCAAGTTCTAAATATTGTCCAATTACAAGAGTAAAACTGTCAAACCTTTGGCCTTTCCAACTTGTATGATTGTTTGCACTCCCTTTCTCTTCTGGGAATCCTATTTTGTTTATGTCTAACTGTTGAACAGTAATTTGAATTAGTTATCATGCAGTAACATGGTTAAATACTTGGTGTATACTTATACCACGTGAGTTTCCACTAGAATCATCCTGTAGATGCACCTAGCTATTTCACCTTGCTAATATATATTTCAGAGCTTTTGATTTTTGCAGAGCTTTATTGTTTCATTAAAGCTTCTAATCTAATCTTATATGACTTTAAGATAATATTTTGGTATACATATACTACAAAAAGTTTTTTGTGTCACCTTGCAGAATGTCACCTTTGTTGATTTTGGTTTCTTCAGGGACCAAAACATTGTTCTATCAAAATTTCTGATTTCTTACTTTTTCATTTCATGTTTTTTGCAAGTTAGAATGTATATCCTGATTTGAGGTTTGCACTTTGGGTCATGATTTCTCAATTAGAATCGTTAATAGCAAAAGGTGCTTAAAAGGAAAGATTAGCCCCTTGCATGTAATCGGTGAAACACAGAATTTCCCATCATGTGTTGCTCTATCACGTTTCTCGTCTATTTGGCAAATCATACATTGTGGTTCGTGCATTTGGAAAAGCTTATGTATTACTTCTTTGCTGGGTAACGTTAAGCAAATCTTAGTTTTTACGTCTAAATTCAGACATACTATGTTGATTATGTCTTGCATCTGGAATTGGAGCAAAGAAATGAGTGCTCTCTATCAAAAGCTCTCTTGATACACACTTTTCTTGATGTTTGACAACCTTGCATTGCCAAACTGTGCCTTTCTGATACTGGCGACTGCGTTTCTCAATTGCTTGAGATTTCATTTTGGAACTGTTCCTTTCTCAGTTACTTGAGAATTTATCCTGTGACAGGCCCATGAGAAGTGCTTTCAGAATTTGCATTATGTTGAGCGGCATGAAGATCATACAATAGCACATGCAATTCAAACATCATTTAAAAAAACCAAGGTTGTGGATTCTTCCTCTTTTGGGGGTAATTTAAAAGCTAAAATACAGTCCTGTAACTGGTTACTGAAATTTTTCTTTCATTAAGGTTTATCTTTGGCCTGCATCTACACGCACTGGGATGAAAGCTGGCAGAACAGTCCAAACAATTCTAAACTTGGCGGGTTTCAAGAATGTGAAATCAAAGGTCCGTAGCTAATTTGTTTTGCGAACTGGGAAAATATCTTCTTCATTCTTGCTGCTAACCCGAACCAACCTGAAAAATTGTATAGGTAATTGGTTCAAGGAATCCTCATAACACCGTGAAGGCCGTTTTCAAGGCTCTGAACGCGGTAAGTGGAATGGCTTACTTGTTAGAAGAACAAGAATACTTGCATCATGGACTCTTAAGCTCTTCTTTATTTCTATTGGAATGGTAACTGACTCTTGGGATTCTGTATTTGTATCTCTGTCCATATACAGGTTGAGACTCCCAAAGATGTTCAAGAAAAGTTTGGCCGAACTGTGGTCGAGTCATATTTGCTATAACACAGGCAATTTCCTAATGGCACCGCAACAAATGCCCTCGGATGAATTTGAACAAATGTGCTTGTAGGTAATGAAGTTTGATGGAGTAGTATAAGTTTTGAACTATATTGTTCTAACGATTTCCTTCATTTATTGTTATCGTGTAGCACACTTTCTGTTATAATAATATGCATCCATGCGATAGGATTCAAATAGTTTATCGCAGTTAACAGAACTTAGAGAGTATCTGCGTCTACTCTATTCTTAGACTGCATCGCCTTTTGTCGTTGGCATATTCCTACTCGTTTGGCATGTGTACGTTCCTTTAAAGAAAAGTCTTATTAGGCCATCTTGTTTTAAGAGGGGTGATTAAATCCGTCAGGCTCAAGGGTCTAAATATCAGTGAATGTACGTTCCTTTAAAAAAAAGCGATGAATTATGATTATCTTAATTTGTTAACCTTTTCCAAAATTTGAAGAATTTATAAGGTAGATTTCTTGATTAATCAGTTTTAATACCAACATTATATAAACCTTTTCCGAGATTTTAATCAAATACTCCATATTTTATTTTCAAAATACTTTCATCTATATTCAAAAGCATAACATATTAGGATAGAGATATTTTCTTCGAGATATCCTGCAACAATAAAAAAGCATACATAATAAAAGCTTGAGCACCAAGGGATACAGATATTTTCGTCAATAATTCTTGTTCATGATGTCATTTTTATCTTTGTAAACTTAGTCTATATAATTAAATTGAACAGAAAAATATTAATCATATATGTATGTAATTTTGTTATCAAAATTAAAAGGTGTCGTCGACTCCAAAAATGTACAATTTTTTCAAACACCAAGGGACTAAAATTGCAATCAAACAGGATGGAAAAATTGTGAGAAACTGTCCCAAAAGGTCCCAATCACAATATATTAGACGTGATTATGTGTAATGATCTTGGAAACATGTCGGTACGATTGGCATTAGGTCGGTATGATTGGCATTGGGTCCTACATGTAATCTTGCACTACGTGTACATCCTTTGGAATATCATACTCCTTCCATTGCATATTATGTGATGTTGCCTTGTGCCTCCCACAATTTAGCTGAATTTTCAAGACAGTTCTATCAATCCTTACAACTGAAATGAATTAAATATCGATAATGCTAGACAATCGTAGCACTTGCTCGCCAAAATACGACGAAAGGCAGTAGTAAAGTAAATACCACACGCTCCCATGGCCGACTTCCTAACGTGATAAAGATAAAGATGGTTAATGCGGCTTTTCCACGGCTCCTTGATTTTGTATTTTATCACATCCCATTTATTTTTAGCATAAGATGGTTAATGCGATTTTTTAATTTTTTGGACATAAAAAAATCATCAATTTTCAATCTAATTATTCTATTGTAATTTACTAAAAAAACATTTGTTGTAATAATTATTACCGCTGATTCTTGTATTTTCAATCTAATTATTCTTGTATTTAAGAAAATATGAAAAAAAAATTATTTAAATCTTAATTATTCTTTACTTAATTATAAATGATAATTATTATACCTATTTCATCATAAAAAATAAAAGTTAATTTATGAAATAATAATATGAGATGTGCAATATTGTGATTTATTAAACAAACCATCAGAGGAAACAGTAAAAGTTTCGAATGACGCTGAATTATTGTATGAAGAGTAGATAAGCATTTACGCGATTGGTTTATGAATTCTAAAAATATTTAAAAAAATAACCATCAAGTAGTCTTACGTGGATTATTTAGGCAAAAAATACGTATCAAGTAAAATCAATGTATGTACCATATATCATATATATAATTATTTTCAAAAGGAAAACAATTTCTAAATTAAAATTAATTATTAGAGTGAAAAATGGGAAAATGAGTTCAAAAGTACATTGAATTCTGAATCAATCAATTATTATGAAAAAACAATTTTTGCTACGAATTCACAATATTATGAAACTTTTGTAAATATTGCTGATATCTCTTGAAACATTTCATTTATAATTCCTTCAACTTCTTCGATCGGCCCAAAGCCACCCTAATTCGAACCAAAAGAGCAACTTAAAAATATTTGATCGTTTTTTATTTTTTAATTTTTAAATTACATGTCAATCGATTTTTAGTTTTAGTTTTATTTTCATTCTTCAATCACAAAAAAACTTTTAACCAAACGACTCTTTATAATTTAAATATATATACATATATATTCCAAATAAGTATGGCGCACAAGATATTATTAAAATTGAAAAATATCATTTAATTGTAGACCTATGTAAAGGCTATTGGTTGGGTTTTATGTATTTTATCAAGAATATTAAATTGTTATACACACCACTAAATGGGCCATTTCAATTTAAAAAAGAGTTTCCCGGCCAAATATGAGCAAAGATGATGATCAACAAAACAAGGGACCTTGGTATTTGAAGAATCTCATCCACCACATTATGGTATTGATAATACAAAACCATCGCTTCCTCGACAAGTGCCTCTACAAAACTTTATGAATCGCGATATTGCACACAAGGATTTCGCTATTTATCACTACAACTGCGATTAAGTGTCAAACCCTCATCACCATGTGTCAGAGTTTGCTACAATATCAATCCAAAACTTTCAATCACCAAATGCATGCTCCGGGAATTATGGTATTGATAATACAAGATGGATAATGTGAATATAAATGCCCAAGTGAACAAAAATTGACCTGCACTTGTTTGAATTACTCAGTCCTTACTAGGACTGATGTCCTTTGTTCAAAAAAATAAAAGTGATTCCTAGCCAATTATAGAGCGCCAAAGTGGCAAATATTATCTTACACAAATCTACAATCAAACATATTGATATTTTATTTTGTATTTCCCATTCCCTTTAAAGAGGAGAGAGGGTTGTAGCCTGTAGGACTTGTAGCTTTTAAAAGAAAAAATTCACCTAACTCCCTCCTCCTCTAGCAACCAAGCAACCAATCAACCTACATAAAAAGTAGACGTGCATATATATGTACCACTCTCTCCATAATTCAATTGGTTGTTGAATACTGACAATGGGAGTGAATACAGGAGGCAGTCTGCAAGGGAGATTATTATTTGTGATAACTGCCTTGGCTTTGGTATTTCTCACCAAAATTGTTAGATCTGAAGAATCAGTTCCCAATGATGCTGCTTACCAATCCACTTCTCAACTTGCTAACATACTCTGTAGGTTACCTCTATCTCTATCTTAACTAACTCTCGCTTCTCAACACATTTCATCAAACTTCATCTGCTACTACGCCTATTCAAATGCTACACCATTCATAGCCTATCCCTCCCTTACTCCTCTCTAAATTACTACTCATTTATTTCATACTTACTGCCGCTGTTAATATTATTATTACCGAGTATTTCGTCCGATTTTTTTACTTGTTGTTTCATTAAAGTTATACACACAATTTGCTAAAAAAGAAAAGTATTGTTAAGTAACAAATACCTAAACTGTGATAATAATTACGCAAAAAATACGTAAGAAAAGAAATAACACCAGAATTTAATTTATCCTCAACAACGCTACAGCACTTCAACCACCTTGTAACCAATTTAAATTTCACTCATAAATTCTAAAGTTAAACATATTACAATATTTCACTCAAAGAATGCTACTAAAAATTCGATGTAAAAACTTCACCTATTTTACATGTGAAATAATCTATATACAATTATACATATCACATATATATAGGCTAATACAGAGACAAACAAAATGAAGTTGGCCGATGTGGTATATATGCTCAAGTCACTATTCCTACAAATCTACTGATCAATCCTCCACGTATATCGAAATAAAAACTTTTCCCAAAATCAAACGCTCAAAATGCAATTTAATGACGCTATACGCCGTAGTTTAATAATACGCGCAAGCATGCACCATATGCGGCTTCCGCCTCAGACGCCGCCCAACCACTTTTAACTAACAGCCTCCAATATTCAAAGAAAGTTCATTAACGCCGAAACTCGCTTCCGCGAATCGGCTTCAAACTTATAAGCTGGGTTATCCTCATAGCACCTACTTTGTTCGCCTTTACCCCTCTCTCACTTTAAAATGATATCGCACATCAACGCCGTCTGGCCCTATCACGATTTAACCTAACTTTGCTAAACATATCGCACTCCGTGACATCACAATATATAACCGTCTGATCGTGATGCAGCCTCTATCACTTAACTAATCCTCACCAAATACCCTCCCTTGGGCCAGCCTTCCTCGTAAGTGTCATATACTCGCCTCGGTGAGATTTAAGTCACCGCTGATCGCAACGTGCAGAGTCTCCAACTCACAAATGTAACCACGAAGATTAAATACATAACCAACCATGATCTTCTACTGCCTACATTTCCAAAGATACGTAATCAGAGTATCCAAAATTAAACACCGACTATTACCACTCATAATAAAGACAAATATCGTGGCGCACCTCCCAGAGCATGGGGTAAAAATCCTCTCACAAATTCCCAAGCAATGTTTCTTGCTGTGGTTAATGCATTAACCTACTAACAACACTAATAACATTGCTAGTAGCACGTGCCTCTAGCTGCACTACGACGCACATCAAACTCTCCCAATCGAGACTAGCATAAGTGTACACGCTCCATGATAATTAGGACATTTAGTAAAATGCAAACAGACAGACGCATTTGTAATTCAGAGTTTCAATCGTTTAGCAGCCAGCCCATACCAAACTGATACTTATCTTTCTGCTCATACCATTTCAAGGAGCAAGAAAAATCTTTTTCCTCGAATTTCTATCCCTAAACATCTTCATACCTAAAATTTTCTTTCATAAGACCCAAATCCTTCATTTCCAAACTTAAAGACTAAGAAACCCTTCAAATTTTTGAATATCGACTTCTCGATCGCAATTTTATCAACATATCATCTCATACAAAAACTAAATAGATGGTGGAACCATCACAAACCTCAATAGTAAACACAAATATCATACTTTGACTCCTCAATACCCAATCTCTACTACGTAGCCTATCAAATCTCACTATCGCTGCTTTCGAGATCGCTTCAAACCATACAAAAAAATTTCTTCAACCTCGCAAACATAGCTTTCCTTTCCAGTTCACTAAAACCATCCGGGTCAGCCATATAAATTTCTTCTTCCAACTCTCCATAAGAAAGTTGTCTTCGATAATTCAACCGCCGAGCTCCAAGTCCTGGCGCAAACTACAAATGCTAAGACTCGATAAGTAATGCCTCTCGACTACAAAGCGGTAATATCTCATTATAAATAACTCCCTCCCTTTCAATCGAACCCCAGCTAGAACCACTCTAAATTTCTTTATATTTGCACTCCCCATCATCCTAAGTGACAACCCTTCTTTCTTCTTAAATATCCACTGCAAGAACAATCTTTTCTTCCCCGCTACCTTTCTAACCAACTCCCAAGCTCCGATTCTTTTCGCTCGATTCCATTTCATCTCCCATGGCAACAAAGTCATTGACTCCGACTCACTAGTTACAAATTTCTTTTGTATTTAAACCCGCTATGATCAACCTCCTCTCGCAACCCGTAGCCAACATATTCTCATAACCATACTGTGGTGAGACTGTAATTAAATCCTTCTTGCAAGGACAAGAAACACATCATGATGTTTATCCGAGATGAAACTTCTAATGTTTCTCGGCCTCGATCGCGATCGGTAAGAGCTACTCTCATAATCACCATTAACAATTTAATCTCTACTCTACCTCCAATACCTCTCTGCTTTCGTATCATGGACATTGGGCTGATCTAAACATGTAATTCCTTGTTATCAAATATTATATTTCAAGCATTTACTCAGCCCCCTATACCCTTTCATACCATCATCATAACCCTACAAATATATCCTTCGCCATCAAGTTCTAACCTACCTTCATTCGCCACGATACGTTAGCACGCTGTACCGCCGATCTGCTCCCTCGCTTGATTTTCACTAAAGTCTTCCTTAACTTTAAGTTAGTTTCAAAGCATCACTCTTTATGCTTCATAATAAGTGACCTGCTCTCATCCTTGAATAATCATCAATCACCATAAAATACTTGTGACCTCCCAAAGATTCAACCTCAAGGACCCCAACAACTGAAATGAATGTAATTCAAATTGCACTTTTGCTATACGAGTCGCTGGAAATTTGTCAAGCGATGTAATTTTCCAAAGACATAAAGGCTCACAAAAATCCCAAGTCTTTCAACTGCATACCCTCAAGAAGATCATTCCCTAAATTTAGAATCAAGATCCCTCTCTCACTCATGCGACTGCCCTCATATGCCAACTTAGTCATATTATTATTTTCAACAATGGGATGATTTAACAAATATTAGACCATCCAAAAGCGTGAAAGCACCGAGAAAATACAACTGCACCCTCCTCTTAACACCTTTTAGAATCATCTCTAACCTCTCTCGCATATTTATCGCTCCACCTTTACCTTTGAAATCGAACCCCTTCTGCCTAAATGCATTTCACGAACTGGGTCATCAGCTGAACATGCTAACATCTTCTAAGGTATAGAACTTACCATCATGAGCCCTAATTTTCACATAACATATCCCAACTAGCTTTCAGAATGTAACTCAAGTAAATTCATGTAAATATTACTGTTACCCATCTACTATTACATGTTTTAAAAACCATTCCTCTCAGAGAAATATGATAAGATGTCTGTATCAAGTATCCACACATCTACAGAAAAACGCGCTATCAAAGAATTAATGCCATATTTTCCCAGATTTTAATTACTTAAATCACAGCAGCATCAGATGCATTAAATCGCTTTGCCCTGTGACAACTCCAGCTTTCTCCAACGTTTCTTCTCCCCACAGTATATCCCCTGGGCTTCGAACCCCTCAAGCTAATCAAGCTTTCTAAACTTCTTTTTCCCTTAACAAATCTCTCGATTATTATTTACGAATAACCCAACAAACAGTATCCAACTAACTACTACACCATGCCTTCAATTTCAAGTATGAAAAGAGCAACTCTAACTTCTTCTGTAGCTTATGTAATCTTTACCATTACCATGACTTTAAAGTTTTCTTGCTATAATACGACGCCTGTGAAAAGAAACCAATGTAATTGGGCGACCATCCTCATCATCAACATAAACATCAATATTACGCAAATCTAAGCAGAATATCGTATTTCAGCTTATCTTAAGTGGTCTCTATGAACGCATCTTCCGCATAGTTTGGCCTCAGACGTCAGCCAAGAACAACTCTGGCTGCTGTCTCCTGGCCATATACTGCATTCTCTTCCAACAAATTTCACAACCAAAGAATCCGCCCCGGGCTCGTAAACTTCCATAATAATCTCGTCCTCCAGACAACAACAAATAACGCTGGGAAACAAGGCCTCTCCTCCATGAAATCCCAATTTTCCTGAACCCGCAGAAGTGATTTCTTCATAAAGAGAGTCAATTCGTATCCCTCTCTTCAATAACGCCACCTCGATTATTATGTGACTCCAAATTATTTCTCCCATTAAACTTATCTACTTCCAAACCTTTTTACTACGCATCGTATTTTATTTTAATAAACAGACCGTTCTCTAATACCTACTATATAAATGATGCCAAATTGTGATAAATGTAATTCACGCAAAGTTTAAATACGTAAGAAAGAATAACACCGTAAATTTAACGTGACATCGCTAATTACAAGACTAATCCACTTTAATCTAATTTAAATTTTCACTATAAATTTTAGTTAAAACAAATTACAATATTTCGATTGAAATAAATAAGAATGCTATTAAGCTGACAAAACTTCTGCTCTATTTAAGACGTAAACAACCTATATACATATCACATATATATTGCGCTAACATGTAAAAACAAAACAAAAATGAAGTTTCATTGACGCGATATATATGTTCAGCACTATTCCGACAGCAGTCAGTTAAGATGCATTTAAAACGCATACGAAAAATAATTAATTCGAAATTATATCATTAATTGATTGATTTTATCTATGTCATTTAACAAGAAAAATCAATAAAAAAAATTGTAAATGTAGTACGGAGTACAATTATCTAAACCAGTGGAGTGCAGCCACACCCTTTAAAACTTTGAAAAATAAATTGTATATTTTATTATTTATTTACTTAAAAATTAAGTTGGTGGTCCCTCTAAATTGTATACTTATTCCGTTTTTTTTACTCGACATCTGAAGAATTTTTTTATTTATTTTGAGATAATTGCCATTTCGAATTCCAATACAACGCTTTCATTGGCTTTTCCTTTTAAACTACTATTTAACGTATTCAAAAAGCTTATATAAGAAACATAAAAGTTACTTTATGTTTAATGTATTAGTTATCGACAGTGATATATACGTAAATGCATTACATTCTTAATTTGTTAATTAACGTGAAAATGCTGTGACGTTAAGAAAAATCGAAGAATTATTTTCTTTATTTATATAATATTAGTTACTTCATCTCTATATGAAGGTTTGGTTCCGCCTGCCCGCCTAATTAATCTAAACTGTAGCATTTAAATTCAATTTTCTAAGTTAAAAATAATACAACTAAAAACTTTGGAGGAAGTATTATATTTATCTCTCTTTAAAACTACTTGTACATATTCTACACCCTCCAAATTCAATTTGGTCCGCTAGTCAAATTTAAAACTATTAAGTTTGTTAATTATTATTTATTGATTTTAAATCAAAGCTATGTAATACTCCCTCCATTGAATCCAGATTATTTAGTTTTCACTTTACAAAAAAATAATACACGCTACTAGTAACCAAACCAAATCATGTGTTATCCCACTAATCGGCGGGGCTGATATTACGACGACGTCTCCAAACAACCGATACTCCGTACTCGTTAACTTCATGAAATACTTGTAATAATTTCATTTCAAATGATACTTCTACGCTCCAAAAAGATCATTACATTTCGATTTTAATGAATGATTTTTTTTCTTTAATTTTGAATTCAAATAAATTTTAATACTGCTATATATTTGTACCTAAAAAATATACGAATACGTAGTGATTTTCAACATATTTTACTTTTAACTTCGATAATTTCATTCAAATAAAAAGCTTTTGACGTCAATCAAGACGTAAAGCTTACATTACCTGGCCGAAAAACAACATTTATTAATCTTTGCGATTTAAGATAATATAAATTATATGAAATGAAAAAAGAATAAAATTAAACGATCTTAAGTAAAACTTGTTTATTTGACCATAATAAACTGAACTTAGTATTTTTGGGTGGATGGGCTATATTATTATTTTATAATTTATATTTCAATTTTTAATGTCATGGATATTAATACTACGTAATATTTTAGGTACATAGACACATAGTAAGGCAATTTAGGCTTGTGATGGGATTTTAATGAATGAAAGCATACGAGGATACATATATTTGAAAAGACTGACAAGCTTATGGTCTTAGGGGTCTTCCATTTTCCCATTAGATTACACATAACTATATTACTAATTAGCCGATTCAAGAACTCAATTTCGATATTAGCAATTAGGAAGACAGTTAATTGAGAAATTAGAGGTTCAAGTTTATAGAGAAAAACACCATTTGAGTAGCTAGAAATACAGCTATGGACACCCGAAGTTGTTATTCTGCTATTTTTTTGTACGAAGTTGGCACTCCTTTCTCCTCTTTAGTATGAGGGAAATGCTCCAGCATATTTTTTTAAATCTATGTTCAACTTCTGTTGGTTATCTGTGGTGGAATTAGACAATATTGGTGTTGATGATATAAAGTGAAATGTTTATTTGTGATTGTTGTAGGGTTGAAATACAATAATAATGTGGGAGAAGGTGCAAATGAGTTGGAAAGTAGTGAAGGGGAGTCCTCAAGTGATGCAACAAACACCATTATGATGTATACCCAAAAGGAGTTGGATGAGCAAATACAGAGTGATGGTGGGAACAGCCTAGTGGATGGACCAAAAGATTACTTGTTGCTGCCTTCCCAACGTTATTTTGGTGAACCAGCAATGGCCCCTGAATCATACACGCCTCCGCCTCCTTCGAAGCCACACCATCCTCCACCACCCCCTTCCACACCTATTCCATCCCCACAACCACAACCTCAACCACCTTCAGTTTTACCTCCACCTCCACCTCCACCGCACTCCCCACCATCCCCATCGATCCCACCGCCACCTCCACACTCACCACCGCCACCCCCGTCATCTCCACCCCCACCTCCACACTCACTACCACCACTGCACTTACCACCACCTCCACCGCCACCACCACCTCCCCCGACACCATCACCGCCGCCACCACACCTCACCACCACCTCCCTGTCACTATCAAATCACGCCACCAAGACTCACCACCACCCTCCCCCAGTCACCATCACCGCCACCGGCACTCACCACCACCTCCACCTGGCTACTCATCACCGCCACCAGAGACTCACCACCACCTCCCCCGTCACCATCACCGCCACCACCACACTCACCACCACCTCCCCCGTCACCATCACCACCACCACCACCTCCCCCGTCACCTCCACCGCCACCACCTCCCCCGCCACCACCACCACCACCACCACACTCACCACCGTCACCACCTCCCCCGACACCATCACCGCCACCACCACACTCACCACCTCCACCGCCGCCACCTCCGCCACCGCCACATTCACCACCACCCCCATCGATCCCGCCACCACCACCTATAGTTCCACCTCCACTTCCACCAACACCATCTACATCATTCCGCATTCATAACTTGTCTTTGTTAGTTATTGCTGCATTCTTCTTGTGTTTCATCACCCTTTAATAGCCCAATTCAATTAGCGAATTTATTTGGATTTTACTATTTTATGTATTGCTTGGTAAGAAACTTAAATTATATATGAAAGACTATCTTGGGTTTTTATTAATAGCACGAATGAAGTTAAACATCATTCACTTCGAAAAACAATCCCCTTCGATAATCCATACTTAATTTCATACTATTTTGATCATTATAGTCCAAAAGATTACCCAAACAACTATTTTCGTTAGTTGAACATTTTCCATTCATTTTTTATCAAATAGGTGTAGAATTTTGTATATTCGCACGAGAAAAATATTGTTCTATCTTTCCCATTCTCCTCCATAACCATAACAAACTCCATAGCCAACCTTGAGAACCTCCATCAAATAAATAATAGAGCAAAATAGCAAATTCACATGTTTCTCTTTTTTCTAAAACAACAAATGCAATCTGATCAGTGGCTCTATTTCCTTTATATAAAAATACAACCTTTCTTGATTTTGTTCTTCTTGTTCATCAATCTAAGCCCCGTGTTCATCTTTTCAAACTATTCACCTGCAAATCACCACACCACATAATTCATACCCTTTTATCAACACCACTATCTCAATTTAGACAAGAGCTCAATCTCAATCAATGGTGATATCTTCTGACGAGAATGAAAAGAAAGTCGTTTGCAAATCATGTTAACAAAAAAAAAGGGTAGATTTTTTTCCCAACAGTAATTCATCATTATAGAAGGGAGGAAGGGACGGAGGAGGGTGGTGAAGAAGAAGAAAGAACGAATAGATTTAAGAAAAAGTGATTGTTGGGATTTATTTGCTCATCTCAAATATATGATAAAATTTATTTTTTCATAATAGTTAATTATTGATATTTTTAATATAATTTTTTACAATTTCAATGTAGCTTTTTACATTTTTACAACAATGTAGCTTGCTTTCAATATCCCTTAATAAAATATTTTTATCTAAATAATTATTTATTTCAAACGGCGAAAGATATTACCTTAATTAACCAGATGTCCAAGCGAACTATTATTTTATTTTCAAGCAGATTTCAACTACGCTTTTTTTCATACATCCTTGCATTTATTTTTCTTTCCTCGATGCCATTCCACATACATTTAAATTTAATTACTTTACCCTTAACACTAAACTAAACTATGCGATTGGCTACTTAAAATATTTTACGTAATTAAAATAAAATCCACATCACTTTTCTCTCGATACATTCCACCTTCCCCACCCCTTCTCCCTAAACTTTCACCAACACCATTCCCCCCCTCCCCATCCCCTGTAAACCACACCAATACCCCCATACCCACCATTACCTCACAACCCCCCATCAAATTCATGCTCAGGAGTACTATCATATATGCAACCATGTTTGTCTTGATTACATAGGCATCAGCCTCATTTCCCTACTCACATGCCGAATCTCAATGTTCTACGCTTGCTTCCTCTACAACACCAAAAGGCCCCGAATTTCCGTACTTCAGTATATCTCACAAGTCAGTGAACCTCAAGTCACACAAAAAAATTAACCATTGATTTAAAACATTATGCAAAACAGAAAATATATGATACCATAAAACAAAATCCTAAAATACCACAACTTTCAATATTACTTAAACATCAAAATTCAATCTTTTAACCAAAAACATAACTTTGATACTTTCAATAGTACTTAAACATCAAAATTCAATCTTTTCACAAAAACAAGAACATTATCTTTTGTTGCCTTATCTGAGTTCTTGAGGTACTATTAACCAAAGATTATCAGCATTGACTATTGGGCAAGGGAATTTATTGCGTAATTTGTGAAATAACGAATACCCACTTTCCCAAAATACCCAAAGCGATTTGTCGTAAGAGGATACGGTAATGGACAGAGTGCCTCCTGTGATTTCGAAAGGTCGGGGGCACAAGCGGGGTCGCGCGGGTAAATGAAGGCGGTTTACTTCGTTTGGAGAATTTATTTCTATAAATCTTTACTATACGAATGCTTCCAAGATTTCTTATCATGCAATAAAGATATTTCAGTCTGGCCGCTAAAGATTAAAAATAGAACCCTTCGAATGAACACTAAAATTTTCAATTTTGTAGCAATTATATTTTCTACAAATAAATTAAACATAAGATATAATTTGTGCATCTTTTATTGGGAAAAGCTGGTGTTTTATCAGAAATGGCCCAGGAAAGATCTCATAAAAAAATAAGATATGACAACATAAAAAAAAGATATTTAAAGAATTTAATTAAAAATGAAACTTAAGAAGTTCTAAACAATAGGCTAATTAACCTTAAATATAGTATTAATTGTGGGACTGTGAGGCTTGTTTGTTTTGGTATGACAACTATTAATGATGAGTAATAAGATTTGTTTTAAATGAACAAGTTATCCATACAAGTAGCTCTAATATTTGACTAAATTGTAATCTAATTCATCCCAGATCTACGGCCTCCTTTGGCGTTAGCATCATCACCAACTCAGACACTGTAGCCACCAATGGCTGATACAACATAAAATCCATTTCATTCGATATTAATAATAAAATATTCTTTGGCCCATCGTTGGCCAACTAACAAGGCCAACCCAAAATAACATATCAACAATACGTACATGGGATCACCCGTGAAATATACAACCAATGTAAGCATTCAACTTGGGCTTCCACAAGACATCATAATAATTGCATTTCGCCACAATACCTAATCTCTATAATATACACACATAGGAGTTCTAACAACATAACATAAAGTGAAAGATATTAGAAAGACTGGCCGGCGCTTCATATGCCACCACCACCTCACCTAATCTCTAAATCCTAGCCTTGTCAACGAGCTCCTCAAAGAACCCTCGACGATTAACTCCTAGGAAACCTCGGGCATAAACGCCTCACAAAAGTTACTGCAGTGAAAGAAGTTCTTGCCTAAATAATACAAATACCACAGATAGATCCAACCATATATAATCATAATTATATGTAAAAGCATATGATAACATTTACCGTAATTAGCCATGCCTAATAACATCACACGATCAAATATTCATTCAAACGGTAGCAACACAAACAATGCAATTCCAAAGAAATCGCATAACATCAAAACCCATCCACACATCATCCACTCAGCCAATCACACCTCCACCAATATACACACACACATCATCCCTCTCCCCACATATACATCACATCCTCCCTCGATCGGCGCTTACTCACTCAATATGCATATCACACCAAACCTCCCGAATCACCTCCGGGCTACTCACACAATATGCATATCACGCCAAACCTCCCGGTCGAGGCTACTCACACAATGTATATATACACATATCATTCCACCCAAAATCAACCTGCAAAAAGATACACACACCAACCACATACAACAATACACAACCACACGCAACACGACTACATTACAACACACGCGTATAATCACAAATAACTACCACAATCTCATAACATCGGGCCTAATAACAACAATTCATAACATCAATCTCAATAATAACAATCTTCATAACATCAATATACATACTGAATATAGTCACATAACAAACACATAATCAATATATAAATCATAGTATATATGAAAGGTCTTTATCATGAGATTTGTACTCACCTCGAGTCGAGAAACTAGAATATCTCTAGTAGTCCACGTGAGCAGTCCGGCTCAACTCCTATCTAAAAGCAATTATATACATTATTTAATTCCCGACACAACATCCTCTTACACTCATTAAATCCCCCAATTAAAATTAAACGTGAAATCGACAACCCCAGATAAGAATCCTAGTCCAACACAACTATCCGATTAATTATATATCATAAGAATATAATTTCCTCCACTTAAATCTCGACTATTACACAACATCTGATAATTGAGAACGAATAATTATTATAAATCATTAAACAACAAACTAGTAAAACTTCTAAAATTCCAACTTTATCAACATTCTAATCACTCCAACAATCAATTCCCCAACTAATTAATCCATTATAATCACCTTGAATTCAAAAACCCACTACTAATGAATCTCTTGGAATAACCTAACTCAACAATATCCTCTACCAATCAACATCAAACATCCAACTTACATTCCTCGAACAACTATATTAAAGTCTCCATAACATCATAATACAATTTAAAGTTAAACTTAGAAAAAGTCAACCTAAAAGTCAATTAACCCAATCATCACATTTCGACTCCTAAAATCAATTATAATCACTACCAATCACATATTTTGCCTAGAGAGGATACTTTATACCATTTCAAACTTTAAAAACTCAATCAAAAAGCCAACAAAGACTCAACAAAAGTCAAACTTACAAAATCTTATAAAATATCACCAAAGTTTCCAACTCTTTCTTACCTTTAACGTGTAAGACGACGAGGGGAAGATGAATATCAACTTTAAATGTCTTCGAGCCACAAAGAATCGAAGAAATCAAGAAAATTTTCAAAGTGGGGTATGATCGGAAATCTCGCCAAGTAGGGAAAAGTGTGGACGAGGGATTTAGGATGAGCTCAAGTGATGTATGAGATAAATATGGTCATGAAGATATTTAGGATGGGTAAGGCCCCGTCAGTTCATGGCTTATTTCTCCACTTTCCGCATTTAAAATCTCACAACGAAACCGATTCCAAATGTAAAATTTCGTGACATAACCTAGACTCATATAATACCAGTCTCTGCATACACGATTTTATTCCGAATTTATTTATACGATCTCCGGGTCCCACCACCAACCGATATACGCAATACAATTCAATCGTTTAGGCGTAACGAGTTATTTCAATCTACCCACCTAATAAAAATTTCGTCCTCGAAATTTACTCATCACCTACTCGCCCCATTCCCAATTCACTTACTCATCCTCATAGTAATTCACATATTAACACATATTATAAAGACAAATTTTAAGTAACTAACCTTCTATTTCGAAAAGATGCTGATATTGATTTCTCGACATCTTCCCTCGCTCCCACGTAGCCTTCCTCCTCCACTCGCTGATTTTACAACACCTCCTTCAATAAAGCCACAAATCCTTTATTTCGCAACACCTTTCCCCTTTTCTCGACGTTAATTTTCTTTCACTGCTTCTCTTCACACGTAGCGTCATCTCCAAGCTCCATCAAGTTGGGCGACTCCAAGATATACGACATCTGCCCCTGGGGATATAAATTTCCTCAAACATGACACACGGAAGACGCAGAATTCTCTCTCCAATCATGAGTAACGCTAAACGATAGGCCACTTAATTGAATCCCCTATCCAAAGGGTAACTTCATACGGATCGATATATCGTGGACTCAACTTCCTCTCTCTTCCTCGAATCTCAATACACCTTCCACTTTGGGATATTCTCAAGAAATACTCATCACCAATTTCTCGAACGTTAAACTAATAACGGCGACGATCTATTATCTTTGTCTATCTCTCGGCGCCACTTTCAGCTGATGTCAGATCAATTTTATTCTTTCCACCTAATCTTTCCACCAACTCCGAACCTGTGATACTTTTCTATCTCCTACTTCATTCCAGCTTGGAACCGAGTCCTACATTTCTTGTCAGACAATGCCTCAAACGGTGCCATCTCAATACTGCTTAAGCTATTATTATACGCAAACTCCATTTTAGGCAATTCATCATCTCTAATTTCAAAGTTCAACACACAAGCCCGCAGTCATATCCCTCCAATGTTTGAATTGTTCTTTGACCGCCCATCCCACTGGACGAACGACGTGACTCAAATCGAACCTATCGCTCTCGAAATCCTTTCCAAAATCCCGAGGAATATAAGATCTCGATACGATACAACGGATACTGCCACCCTACGCAATCGCACAATATGATCAACATACAACCTCGCTAACCGGCCAGACTCGCGAAGCCGATGAATTGTAAGAAACGAGCCGATTTCACCAGCTTCATCCACTTATCACCAAATACCATCATTCTTTCTCAATGTCCTCTGGGAGTCCGAAAAACAAAATCCATTTGCATTACGCCCTACGCCCACTCGAATGGGGAAGCGGGCTCGCAATAGCCCTACGGACGCCTGTTCTATGTTCACCCGTCGATGCTCTACATTCGAATTTCCTTCATGTTAGGCCACCAATACACCGCTTAAGTTTCTATACACTGCATTCACCAGTATTTGGGCTATTGGCATGGGCATTCATGAAGCCATTCAAAAATCTCCCTTTTTAACTCTCAAGTGAGTAAAGTACCCAATAATCTACTCCCCGTATCAGGTGGCTCCATCCTCTCTCACCACAAAATCCGATCTCGGCTCGCTTTCACTTCTTCAAGTATTTTTCAGAAGCTTCTCATCTCTCAAGCTTCTACCGAGTATTCGATCAAGAAGAACCGGTCGAACTCTTATTTGCGCCAATAAACCACCATCAACTCCCCACTCCAAAGTTAACAAACAAGCTTGCTTCATTTCATTCAACGGCTCCTTAACCTTTCCTTACGACTTTAACGCATCGCCTACCATTACTCCGCCTTCTAGGATTTATACTCAACGGAAAACATCATAATCGCTAATAAACTCCAGAATCCACCTTCGCTGCCAAGATTCAGATTCAAGGCCGGGAGGTATTTCAAATTAAGGATTAGTAAAATTTGGCAAGCTACACCATACAAATAATGCCTCCAAATCTTAAGGCGAACACAATCATAGCCTAGTTCCAAATCGCAAGGCCTAGTAATTCTTTCCTCATGATTTCTCTACCTATCGCGACGCATAAGCCACATCTTACCACGTCAGACAGCACACATCCCAATCCCCTCACGCAAGATCACTATACACGACATAGCCATCCCTGGCCCCGACTTAAAAGAGTCAATTACTGCACCTGTGAGTCAATTTCTTTCAATCTATTAAAGCACTGCTCACAATCCCTACTCCAAATAAATGGAACTCCTTTTATCAACCTAGTCACGGGCGAATAATTGAAAAGTCACGTATAAATTTATAGTATCCCGTTAGACCAAAAACTTCTTATTTCGCAGAATACACTCTCGTGGTCGTTGCCAATTCATCATGCCTTTCCAACTTTTTAAGTGATCAACACTTATACCCTCTCCTAAAATCATACTTAATCTAAAATCGCACCTTTACCAACTTAAAATTCATTAATTTGAAAAATTTAGCATACAATTCATTTTTCCTCAAAGTTTCCAAAGACACCCTCAAGTGTTCTTCATGCTCTCCTCACTACCAATATATCAAAATATCATCAATGAAAACCACCACAAATTTATCCAAGTAAAGAGTGTAACAATCTCTATCTATAAGGTCCATAACGCCATATGGGTATTCGCCAAATCTAAACGGCATTACTCAAAAACTCGAGTTCCCATATCTGCTCTAAATGCCGACTTCGATATATCATCTTCCTTAATCCTCAACTTACGGTAACCCCGACCTCAAGTCAATCTTAGAAAATACCGGGCATCCTCAACCGGATCAAACAGATCATCAATCCTAAAGTAAATCCATATCGATTCTTAATGGTTACTTTGTTCACCGGCAATCGATACACAACCTCAAAAGATCCATCCCTTCTTCTTAACAAATAACACAAGTGAGCACCCCAAGGTGAACTACTTGGTCGAATCTAATCCCTATCCAACAATTTCGTAATCAAGGCCTTCAACTCCTTCAACTCTCCGTGAGCCATCCTATAAGCGTGCCATAGAAATCGGAGTAAGCACTGCATAAGTAATTCTACGGAGAACTCCACCTCTCGCACACGAAGTCCCTCGCAACTCTTCGGAAAACACATCAACATACTCTTTCACAACATGCACTTCTTCTTTAGGTCGATCTCCTCCTTACTAGATCAACAACACGAGCGGTATAACCTACATGAACCTTTGATCTCAAATATACGGGCAACTAAAGTTGGTAAATGAGGCAAAGAGGAAAGAATTTCTATCACTCTTAGAAAGACTTTAGATTTTCTAGACTAGATATTTTCCAATCTTCTTAAGATGACAATCTATCATCAAGGATGCCTCCCCAACCAATCCATCCTCGTAATAAAGATCAAAATCATTCATCTCAAAAGGTAGTAAATCTATTCCAAACATTGATTTTCAATACCATGGATAATTTCTAAGTACCTCATCAATCTTAAATGCATTTCCCAACCTGAAGCACTCAAGTAGTATTAAAGAAGAATTTCTCGAAAGTTATCGAATACGTCAGGGAAAATTCCCCCCAGATATTTAAAAGAACGAGTGTTTCTCCGTAATCAAACAAAACTTTGGCTTTCCAACCACATAAATTTAGAGTACCCTACCACTAAGTGGGAGAATTCTCAGCCCCTCACAGTAAAGTGCAAAATATCCCACTCACGACTGGGCCCAAAGACCACACCTCGACTACCCCAAAGAACATTACCACCTCGACTACTCCAACTCCTCGTCCAGTTTCCTCTACCATCGACCGACCTCCGCGACTTCCTTGATAGCCTCTGCTTGCCTCGTGACCGGAGTAACGTTAGTACTTCCACCACCACTGGCTCGGGGACAATTAACAAAGAACGTGCCCCTTCCCTCGGGATGACACGATGTAAATGCATCGCAACTTTGTTCCCGCATTCCACGCCTTTTAATTCCCGGCCCACTACAACGGAAACACTAACGCACCGCTCCTCGAGCAATCCCTCCTCCGAGATCCTCCGCACCGACTAAAAGACCTGCATAGAAACAACAAGCAAATCGAGAATTAGTAGTAAAGTTCACTTTGGGATCGACTGTCAGAATCTGACAAGCACAGAATGGACGCCCCCTGAACCCAACTCGATTGACCACTCATCCTAAGATCCCTTGCCTTCCTTTTTCTCTCCCCACTAACTTCGACACTCCGCCAACCCATCTCTACTCCGGAAGTGCATCATTCAATAATTCAAGAAAAGTTGGGTATTACTACTCGAAAGTGACAACCTCATCTGGATTCCCACCATTCCTTGGCCTCGAATCTCTCGATCTTCTTTCCTCTCGCTAGCATTTACCTTTGGAAGTAGACGCATAAATCAATCGAATCTTTTCATAGTCATTACATTGCCCCCTCGAAAAGTTCTCGATCAATCCTCTTCTAAAGCCGATACGCTACGAAATAACCCGCTCCGTATAAGTTTTTTTTTCTTAATTTGATTCTAGTTGCCCGTTGAGTGTTTTGCCGTTAACGTTAAAATTTTTAATGGAATAACGATAATACGGGCGGGCAGAATATGTTTTGAGAATAGAAATTTAATTTAACTCGTCAATTGTGCCTTTAACCCGAGTGGCAGGTGTCGAAATTTACTTAACCAAACGGTACTGCAAACCCATTTGAGGTCCCACTTCCCACCTACTCCACCAACATATAATCCTATGATCATCCTTATCACAACACAAAACAAAATTTTCTTTCTTTTGCCTCACATGGCCTTCAAGCCCTCTCTGAAGATCTCCTCGATTTTTTTCATTTTCTTGGCAAATCTCATGGAATCTAACTTCAAAATCTTTGCTCCCCCATCTTAAGGTTACCAGAGGTATGAGTTTTAATCTTCAAATCTCATCATTTAAAGCTTCGAGTTGACTTTCTATTTAGTTTGACTTTTGTGTTGACTTTAGATCTTGGATTTTACATGGCATAAGTAATTGTTATCTAAGATTCTGGGGAATGATTAGAGGTGATTTTGAGTAGTTATCAGGGATTAGAAATGTGTAAGCTGTATGTTGACTTTTTATTAACTTTTCTTAAATCGACTTCAAGAATACTTATGCTATGACTTTAACATGTTTTGAATCTATATAATTATTTGCCTTAGTTGTTAATCGATCAGCTTCTGATTGACAACGCTGCCAAGACGTTATCACTGTTGGGTAATAAGCGACGATTTAATATTGAGATTTTTCGAGGCGATTGGAATATAGTTACTGAACGTTAGAAGTGTATATCAATCTCGGGGAATAGGATGATCAAGCAAGAGTTGTAAATTTGAATCGCGAGATGGTGCATGTAACACTCAAGCCATATGATGTTAAGCAGTTATTCTCAATGCGTTATAATGTATAATTTTTTTTAAATAGGAGCTCAGCCCGATCTAGCACAAGTGATCGCATGTAGCTATCACATTACTTTTGGGCTCGAGCGAAGATAAATCGAAGGGACCTTTCATATATATATATATATATCATGATATATATTTTTTTCATGCCGTTTTCGAGACTATTCTCGAGCATGTGGTATCGCGGGCTACGATTGATATTACGTGAAAAGTGTAATTTATGACGATTATGAAATAACCGAGATTTGATTGACATTACGAGATAACTATGATTATGAAATATGTTACGATTATTAATCGAGATTTCATGAAGTTGGCATTACGAGATAGTTTTGGATATAATCTTATGTTATGAAATCGCTGGTGGCCGCAAGCACAAGTATAAGTGGGTCGCTGTCACATGGGTCGCCAAGATGTCATCAAGCGTATAAGTTATTTGCGGAGTGGTGGTGACTCCTGACCGGGAGGTTTGGCCAAGCAGATATCATGCTGGGTACCTGCATTCTGGAGGCTCAAGCGATACGACATCGTATGTACTGGCCCAGAGGATTGAGCTGAGGCCCCATCCGATTATTTGGAGCGGATTCTCTGGCATGCTGTATTATTCGGAGCAATGATTCCTCATATGTGTATTATTCGGGAGGTGGATTCCCTATACGTGTATTATCCAAGGAGGGCGGATTCTCACTGGATTACTTTGGCAAGGCTGGTGAGATTGCTTTCCTTAAACGAATACGCATTGCCATGGCCATAATCTCACGTGTATGGCCGTAACATCAGATAAGAGAAATCTATGTGATACTGTGATGCTTATTTATTAAGTACCGATTAACGTATTTACAAGACATGATATATTTATATATATATAAGTACGAATATATACGATGGAATCGGCCTCGCTGTATTTGTATTCACTCACTTAATAAATTTACACCCTATTCTCTACGCTGCCATGCCTAGTTTCTAGGAGCTTATCGCTGAAGCGGCGAAAGAGCGGTTTGGCTGAAATGCGAGATCATAAAGTAGCGCGCATTAAAGTCCTCATCGGGCCATTTCTTTTGGTTAGTTATTTGTATATCGTTAGATCGCGCTATTGTATCAGACAAGGGTCTCGGGTTGTATTACCTTCCTTTACGCCAGATTCGATTTGTAATCTCGTTGTCCGTTATTTTGTCGATGTATTGGCTGAACACCAATGTACGAATGCGAGCTTTATTTCGAGCAATGTCGCCGCCAGTTATTTTGTTATTGTATCGTCAAAGTAGCCCGGGTATACAAGTTGTTAATCTATCTTAACCACGCCATTGTTTCAAAGTGTCGTTACAATTTTCGTACGAGCCAGTTCGTGGTCTTTATGGCGCCCCGCAAGGGTTATGTGCCTAAAGTCATAAGCAGCCAGAGTCAGTTTATATTGATTTTTTCGCTGGTCTGGACTTCCTTCTTTTGTTATTTCATGCATCGGGCTGGCGATGCCATCACGCAGTGCCTGTCGGTACCGCGAGAGGCGAGGCGTAGCGCGAGAGGCGGTAGAGGCGCTGCAGACGGTAGAGCGCCGTGAGTCGCAGTAAAACGCGGATAGTATCGTTGGTAATGATGAGCCTAAATATCAGCCAATGTGATTCGGAGTAAATATCAGCGGTGATCGGTATCAGAATAAGCATGTCGCTGACAGAAGCCGAGTCACGTAGTGTTATTTTAATCGCTCAAGCAATCTTTTAAATTTTGCCTTGAGCCGATTCTCCTATCCGCATTTGAGTTCATTCGAGACTCGGGAGAGGCTATTTGAGCCATGGAGTTACTGGGAGCTTGAGGACCATATTCAGCTCATGACATACCTGGAGCTCTAGGATCAAGGAGAATGACACCGATATCTTTGATCATGGGCCGGGCGGACAATCGTAAGCCGCGAGACGCCTGTGGGAATTATTTCTGGGGAGCTTTTCTCTTACAAGATATGTCAGAGAGAGAATGGAATCTCGGCAAAGGAGGCGAGTATAAAGCCGACCACGGTGAAAAGACCATGGATTCCCCACGCTTCATTTCCTGGAAAGTAATCCTACCGGCGTAAAACAGGATCGAGAGATTCATGGACGGAATGGAGATCTCGCACCGTCATTACCAAGAAATTATTATACAACTTTCCATGAACTAAAGGGAATTTACGCTTTTAAGGTGTAGACATGGATTCGGGCCTTGCCCGCTAATGGGAGAAAGAAAGACATGACGCTTCCAAGACGGGCGGCCAACAGTTCGGGTTTTGTGGACGCCCATCACAACACAAGTTACATAGCCGAGTCGCCTGCTCCCCGTTACTTTCAATTTCGATTCTAAGCCATGCCTGTGTTCTTTCATCGGTCCGGATCTCGTAGAAAGGTCAGGGGAGTGAGCGACCATGGTGTGTTTCTGCAGCGCACATCAGTACCGATTGTCCCCTGCAGTAGCGCAGTTGGGCTGGAGCGTTAGTACATTTCCTCCAGTAGCAGAGCTAATGTAAGGAAGTCGCGAGGTCGATCCAATGTAGAAGCTATGAGTTGAGTAGTCGGTAGTAAGGTTGGCTGGATCGATGCGATGCGCGAACTAGTCGTGGGCAGATTGTGTTACCTGCCAGAAGCTCGATTTCAAAGCGCCGCTGTGTAATTTTACATTTAAGGGTTTAAGCAAAGTCTTTGTTGATTCCTGAGCCTTACCCTTCATATCTCCGAAATTCTCCCAACGCATTCTAAAACTCGTGAAATTGTTGCCAGACCACTTCTAATTCTAACTGCATGAAAGTCCGCAAAGGAATTTATGCAATTTAGAAATTGCCCTATAAGCACATGATTTTGTCATCTTAAAGAAGATCAAATATCTAGTCCCCGGTAAATCTAAGATCTTCTCCCTGTGTGATAGAAAATTCTTTCCTCTTGTCTCATTTCTCGCCTTAGTTGCCTACAAAGCATGCCTGGCTGATTGGCTTTATTATCTTGGTTCAGCTTCTCACGGCAATGCTAGGCAGAAACGTCGATCTCGGTGGTGCATGTATGGTAATTATGTTGAGTGTTTCCCCGAGGAGTCGCTGACTTCCTCCCCGCGCGAGAGGCGGAGTTTTCCATAGAATTAATTCCTCGGTACGATCTCCGATTTCCATGGCACCTATAGAATGGTGCCCCCGGCGGAGTCAAGGAACAGTCTTGAAAACGCAATTGCGTGAATCGCTTGATGCAAGTGATTCATTCTAACAAGAAGTTCACCTTGGGCGCCCGGTGTTATTTGTCGCTAAAGGCGACGGATTCGAGGCTTCTGTGACGATTATGTGACAGCTTGAACAAAGTAACAATTAACTGATATCCGCTGCATAGAATCGACGATCCGCTTGACTTCAATCGGGCGATGCCCTAGTATTTTCTAAAATTGACTCGAGGTCGCTACCATCGGCCAGAGGATTGGGTGAGGACGATGATCAAGCTCTGGCATTTAGAACAAGATACGGCACTACGAAGCTTGGTAATGCCGCTTTGGTCGACAATGCCCTCGCAAATAAGCATGGACCTTTACACCCAAAGCGTTCGCCTTACTTGATACAAATTTATGGTGGTGTTCATTGACGACATTCTCGGATATATTCTCAGTAAATGTAGTGACATTTAAGAACATCTGGTGACGGCGAGACTTCGAGAGGAAAATGAATCAGATACAAATCTTCCAAGTGTGAATTCAGTCGAGAAAGTTGGCACACCGCGATTGTGAGTAGGTATAAGGCCATCCTCACAAAAAGGTTGGTGCTCGGTGGATGCATCGAAATCTACTCCACTGTTATCGAAATACGGAGTTTTCTCGGGTCTGGGCCGGGATACTATCGAGATTTATACAAGACTCTCTCAATTATTGCCACACCCATGACCAAAGCGACTCGTAGCTGCTGGAGTTCCATTTGCTCGAGCGGATTGTGAACGTGCTTCAAATGAAGTTGAAAGAGAAATTGACTACCGTGCCGCATTTACTCTTCCGGCCGTGACGTGACGGTTATGTCGCGGTATAAATACGCTGGCCACATCGGGTCGATGCGTAAGCACGCAACATGCAGTGCTGTACAGATGACGCGATACCGGTAAATCAGCGAGAAAACTATCCAACGCACGATTTGGAACTAGCCGCAGTCTTGTGTTCCCTCGCACTTAAGATTGGAGGCATTATTTGTACGGGGCGACTAAGAAAATTTTTAATTTATCACAAAGTTTGAACACTCCTCGACATGCAGAGATTCGAACCTCGAGTGTAAGGGATTTGAGTTTATCAAATGATTATGATGTTTCCATTGAGTATCATCCTCGGAAGGCGAATGCCATGCAATAATGATCGAAGGGAAGATTAAGAGTCATTAAATGAAATGCAAGTTAACCCGGTGTTAATTTCGATCGGGAGTTTACGGCGGTTCGTTGGCACAAATAAGAGCTCGACCGGTTCTTTTGACGAATACTGAGGAACAACAAAATACGAAATTGCAAAAAAATAATCGAGTAAGTGAAAAGTCGGAAGCGTGATCGGACTTTGTGGGGCGCAGAGAGGATTGTTCCTTTACAATTTGCAGGTAGATTATTCGTGCCTTTATTCTCCTGGAGCGAAAAAGGAGATTTTGACGAGCCCATAACGCCTCCATATAGTATGCATCCGCGGTACAGCATGTATGAGACTTAAGAGCAAGTATCAGCGGCCCAATACGGCAAGGAAATTGCCGAATTTTGTATCAAAATGTCTGACTACAACAAAGCGAAAATAGAACACCGACATCCAAAGGGGTGCTATTTCCAGAACCCCTTCTATTCCGCAGTTGACTCTGGGAGCATATTACGATGGACTTTTGTTTTGACTTCCGAGGACGCTAGTGTTAATGACGGCATTTGGGCGATAGCTGATGATCGTCAAAATCACTACTTTCTTACCAATTAAATCGACTCACGGTCCCGAAAGCAATAAGGCGGTTGTATTGGACCAGATCAAGGCTGTGGGACACATGAGCGCCAAGATTCATCGACGATCGAGACGCCAGATTCACCTTTATTTTGGAAAGGATTACAGTCGAATGGGACGAGGTATCAATTTGAGTACATCATTTCATCTCTACAATGACGTAAGAATGGGAGGTAACAATTCAAACATCGGCGACATGTCATGGGCCCGCGTGTTGAATTTTTTTCTCGGGAATCGGGATTTATGAATTGCCTAAAATGGAGTTTGCATATAATAACAGTTTCCACGCCAAGATTACCTGGGAATTTAAAATTCATTCGAGGTATCAGATCAAGCAGAAATATCGGACTTGTCGAACGAAGAGATGAAAAGTGTACTTGCCCCGAAGCAATGGTGCCTGCGAGAATAAAATTGATACAAAGAATACCCTGTAAAAGTCAAAGCAGATAGACAAAAGACATGTATGCGCATCGTCACGAAGCGGATTTAACCTTCTTTGAAATCGCTATAAAAGCATTCTCGAGAATATCCCCCGAAAGCATGAGATCTCTGTTATAGGAAGTCGAGTCCACGATATATCGTCCGTACGTAGACGCGCGTAGTCCGTGGCCTATCGCTTCGCGCCGCCTCCAAAGACGACGTAATCTCGTAATGCCTTTCAGCGCTGGCCATGCTTGAGAAATATATCCTGCATTTAATCCCATATCTAAGTCAACCAAATGAGTCGGGAGACCTTACGATGAGGAAGAACCGGTGAAAATTTTGATCAGAAGGAAAAAGTTGTTGCGAACAAAAAGCTTGTGGCTTTAGTGAAGCGTGTCGCTTAAATCAACGAGCGAGGAAGTCGATACGGGAGCCGAGATAGAATGCCGTAAGTCGATATCCACATCTCTTCGGCTAAGGTTAGTTCTTAAACTTTGTATCATAATACGTATATGATATGAATTACTATGAGGTTGAATAAGTGTATTGTACGCATATAATACTCAAATTCCCGAGGACCTAAATTTTTATTAAAGGGGAGACCGAAATAAATCTGCCCGTATAAGTTTTTTTTTTTTTTTTTCTTAATTTGATTCTAGTTGCCCTGGCCGAGTGTTTTGTCGTTAACGTTAAAATTTTTAATGGAATAATGATAATATGGGGCGGGCAAAGAATAATGTTTTGAGAATAGAAATTTAATTTAACTCGTTGCTCGAATTAAAAAAAATGGGTAAACCCAGCAGGTTTAAATTTCATTTAACCAAACGGCACACCAACTCCATTCGAGGGTCCTTAATTTCCCACCTGGGTACCTCCACTAACATATAATCCTATGATCATCCTTATCACAACACAAAACAAATTTTTATTTCTTGTTCGTTATGTATTTAAGCTCCTCTCTGAAGATCTCCCTTGATTTTTTTTTCATTTTCGCAAATCTTGTGGAATCTAACTTCAAAATCTTGTTCTATCTTAAGGTTAACAAAGTTGTACAGTTTTAATCTTCAAATCTCATCATTTAAAGCTCGAAAGTTGACTTTCTATTTAGTTTGACTTTGTGGTTGACTTTGTGATCTTGATTTTATTATGGTATATAATGTTACCAAAGATCTGTAAAGCATTGTATGATTTCAGTAGCTATCGATTAGAAAGTTGTAGTTTTGCATTGCCGACTTTTATCGATTTTTCTTAAATCAATTTTAAATTCAGAATTTAAGGCTAGAGGACTTTAATATAGTTGAATCGTGCTAGAATTATTGGTCTGCTACGGATAGGCAGAGATCATCGGTAAAGCCTCGAAAAGTTCGTATGGTAATTAGTGCTCGAATCTGAGGTTGTATTTAATGGGTTAGTTAATGAGCACTGGACACTTGATCGATTAACGCGCTAAGATGTTATTGTCAGCTAATAAGCGATGACTAATATTGAGATTTTTCGAGGTCAGATTGGAATATAGTTACGTTTGAATCGCTAAGCAGGCATCAATTCCTCGGGAATAGGACGATCAAGCAAGAGTTGTAAATTTGAATCGCGAGACGAGGTATAGCATTCTAGGTTTATATTGCATGATGTTGAAGCTATTCCTCGCACGCGTTATAACGATAATTTTTTTTTTTAAATAGGAATGAGCCTCGGATCTGAAGACAAGCGGATCGATGTAGTTTACTATTACTACTTTGGGCCTCGAAGTAGTACAATCTCACGACGGGACCTTTTCATATATATATATATATCAAATATATATATTTTTTTTCTATGTGTCGCTTTCGAGACTATTCTCGACATGCTAGATTGCAAGGCTTACGATTGATATTATGTGAAAAGTGTGATTTATGATGCATATTACGAAATAACCGAGATTTGATTGACATTACGAGATAACTATGATTATGAAGTGTATGTTTATGACATAATTGAGATTACGAAGTCATAATTACGAGATAATTTTGGATATAATTCATATGTTATGAACAGGTGTGTATCGTGTGTCAAGGTGGGTCGCTAAAGGCCGCTACAAGGTGGGTCGCAAGCAGACGCTTACCGCTTTTTATGTGTTATTTCCATGAGCGCGACTCCCCGACCGGAGCTCATGCTGGGTGTGCATATCAGGTGGGTAGGATTCGGGAGGTTCAAAGATACGCATTATCAGGGCGTAGCCTCGGTCGGGAGGACTAAGGAGGCCCCATCTGATTATTTGAGCGGATTCCCTCATATACGGTATTATCTTGCTTTTTATCTCTATACGCAGTATTATTCCTTTGCTTTTATCTCCTCATACGTGGCTATTCGTGAGCGATTCCCTCATATGTGCATTATTATCCGTGAGCGGATTCTCTACTGATGACTTTAAGGCTGAGATTGCTTTCCCTTTAAAACGAATATGCATTAGTTAGCGAATATAATCTCACGCAGATAAATAAGCCGTGTAAATATCAGATAAGAGAAATCTATGTGATACGTGATTATTTATTAAGCACTCTCGATTAATGTACATGCATACGATATATTTATATATATATAAGCAATTTAATATATACGACGGAATCACTGTGGTATTTCCAGATTCACTCGCCTTAATACCGACACCCTATTCTCTGGCTGGCTGAAGGCTTTCATGCCCAGTTTCTGTGGAGCGATCGCTGGTGGCCGAGAGCTGGTTTCACGAGCCGCGCTGGTATCATAAAGTAGCGCGGTGGCATGTGAAGTCCCTACCGCCATTTCGTTTTCATTTTGTATACTGTTAGGACTGTGCGTCAGATCAGACGGCGGTCCGTAATACCTTCTTACAGCCAGATCTTGATTTGTAATCCGTTGTCTCGTTATTTTGTTGGATGTGTATTGGCTGGAACACCACGATGGAATAGGAGTTTTATTTTGATAACGCCAAGAAGTATTTTGTTATCAGATCCATCGCTCAGCGACTCGGGCATACGCGCCAAGTTAACGATCTTAACCACAAGCGCTGCCCACTCAGCGGGTCGTTACATGTGCACTCTAAGACAGTTCTCGAAAAGTGTCACAACCTATCCTTATACCACCGTGTCCGTCTCCAAATTACCACCAAAAGATTCCGCGTATGTTTTTCCACCAATCTCGAGCTCCACCACGTAATCTATAAGTCGCGAACGCTGCTCCTCAACCCATTAACTCCTCGATAAAGTTCAATATGCTCTCCAAGTCTCCTCGAATGAACTCTAACGCCCGAATAGAGAATCAGTCCGACCAAGGGTCCCGTCAGAAATGGTCAAATAACTTACTCCCTCAAGAACTCCACTTCCTGCCCGGACCACCCAGACAAACGCCTCGATCTCCACCAACATTTACTCCCAAAATCCCGCTGTCCCACACCAAAGCTCATCACGCTTATAATACTATCCATATTTTCTACATCTCTGGCACCTCTACCTCCCTGCACCTCCTCTCGCAGCCTCTCGTCGCACCTCTCATTTGACCTCTCGCAATGCCTTCAACCCAATACCTCCGTGGGCGGCATCCTCAATAGTCTACAATCTAAATGCTAGTAGGCAAAGTGATTAGAGTCCACTAAGACTCCAAATATAGCCAACTTCCAAACAACTATAAACCTAGGCACATAAATCATTACAAGACACCATAAAAGACCAACTTCCAGCCTCGATACCAAAATCAGACCCATTCACCCTGCGCACTGGCGCTAAGATCATCAACAACCTCAGTATTACCCGTAGTCACTAGTCGATGGATACAACATAAAAAGACTTCATTTGATATTAATAATAAAATACTCTTTGGTCCATCGCATTAACTAACACACAACCCAAAATAACATATCAACAATACGTACATGATCACCCGTAAATATATATAACCAATGGGCATCTAACGGCTTCCACAATTTACATCATAATACGAGGATGGTCACACACGACTCCCATAATATATACACATGTGGAGTTCTAACAACATAACATAAGGAAAGATAGAAAGATCCGCCGAGGCTTCATATGCCACTACCACTACTCTAATTCTAAATTCAGTTTTGTCAACGTAGCCTCAAAGAACCTCGACAATTAACTCCTAGAAACTCGGGCATAAACGCCCGGCCAAAAAGAGAGAATAGTGAGTGTGTCGCTGTTTTAAATAATACAAATACGTATAGTATCCAACCATATATAATCATAATTATATACAAAAAGATGATAACATTAAAACGCACTACCATAGCCAACAACATCACACCCATCAAATATTCATTCAAATGAGCTAGAACACAAACACAAAGTGTTAGTCAAAGAAAATGTACAATATCAAACCTCCATCCATACACATCCACTCCCCAATCACACCTCCACCAATATACACACACATCATCCCCCCCCCACATATATATATACATCAAGCAATCCTCCCGATCGAAAAGCTTACTCACTAATACGATATTCACACCAAACCTCCCCGAATCACCGGGCTACTTCCACACGATATACATATCACGCCTAAACCTCCTGGCCGAAAGCTACTCACACAATGTATATATACACATATCATTCCACCCAAAATCAACCTCGCAAAGATACACACACCAAACCATATATAACAATACACAACCACACGCAACACAATCACATACAACACGTATAATCACAACAACTACCACAATCTCATGTAACATCGCCTCATAATTCATAACATCAACTTCAATAACAACAATCTCATAACATCAATATGCTATGCTACCAATATACCACATAACAAACTCATAATTGTATATAATCATAAGATATATGAAAGGTTCTTATCGTGGAGATTTGTACTCACCTCGAGTCGTGAGCAAACTAGAATATCTCTGTAGCGCACGCCAGTCCTGACAATTCCTATCCAAAGAAATTATATACATTATTTACTTCCCCGATTAATAACATCCTCTTACACTTATTAAATTCCAATTAAAATTAAACGCAAACCGACAATCCCGTAACTGTTTTTACTCCAACACAACTATCCGACACGTTATATCATAAGAATATAATTTCTCCACTTAAATCCCGCGACATTACACAACATCTCATAATCGAGAACGAATACCATTATAAATCATTAAACACCAAACTAGTAAAAACTCTAAAAATTCCAACTTTTATCAACATCTCTAATTAGCCCAACAATCAATTCCCCAACTACCTAACCATTATAATCAATCTTTAATTCAAAAAACCCAATTACTACCTAACTCGGGAATAACCTAACTCCAACAATATCCTCTACCAATCAACATCAAAAACATCCAACTTACTTTCCTAAACAACTATACAGTGCTCCATAACATCATAATACAATTTAAAGAACTTTAAAAAGGAAACCTAAAAGCTCAACTAACCCAATCAATACATTTCCCAATTCCTAAAATCAATTATAATCACTACCAATCACATATTTCAAAGTTCTTACAAGTGATACTTTTATAACATTTCAAACTTAAAAACTCAATTCTCAAAAAGCTCAACAAGACTCAACAAAAGTCAAACTTACAAAATCTTATAAAATATCACCAAAGCTTCAACTTTCTTACCTTAACGCTAAGTAGTAAGCATTTACTTATGAAGCATTTAATATCAACTTTTAAACGCCTCGAGCCATGTTAATCGTAAGAAATCAAGAAAATTTTCAAGTGGGGGTAGATTGAAATCTCTCACAAGTAGGGAAAGGAATCTAGGATGAGTTCAAGTGACAGATGGCAGATAAATGTCACAAGATATTTAGACAGATAAAGTTCTCGCTCGGCCATAGCTTTATTTTTTCCACTTTTCGCATTTCTAAATCTCAACGAAAACCGATTCCAAACGTGTAAAATTTCTCTCTCGACATAACCTACTACTCATATAATACTAGTCTCTATGACATCGATTTTATTCCGAATTTATTTATACTATTCCTGTCCTACCTACCAACCGATATACGCAATACAATTTAATCAAGCAGTACAGAATCTTGCTATTTCATAAATATTCATAACATACCCATCCATTTCATAAAAAGATTGTGATACTTTTTTTATAATTATAACTTTCAAATCGACCTAAATATATTTATTTCATGGCCAGATAATAATTTATAAAAAATATATTAATTTAAAGAGTTTCAGATGTATTTTTCATTGATATAGTTTTCATCAAGTATAATAAAATTCAAATAAAAATATCTACGATCAAAGTACAAGATGTATAACAAAAAGTAAAAAATAAATAATTTTTATAAGATGGAGGGAGTACTAATTAATTTTAAAATTTGGAGGCCCCTCTGTCCCCTATGCAGTTGCACTGGGTTCCCATATTGTTGGGCCGACCCTGAACATACAAACAATGCTATAATAGTAAATCTGTATGAGAATTGATTTCTGAAAGACAACGGAAAGGGTAAATTTACTCTATTCTACCTTTGACCGACTCTTGGTTACGTTAAGGAGTTTGTTAAGGTTGACAAAGAAGATGAACAATGATTTGGTGTGAGCAAACAAAAATATCATTTATTTGATGAAAAAGGATGAAAACTGTTCAACTAATGGAAATAGTGATGAAAGTAGTAATTTGGATAATTTTTGAACAATATTGATTCAAAATAGTATGATCTTGAGAGGGATGATCGGAGTGGATTATTTTCCAAACGTAATTGATGTTCTAAATAAATCGTCCTTATTAATATTGGCTAAAAGTGAAGAAACAATGTTATATATAGAATTAATGATATACTACCTCCATCCCCAAAGATTGCTCCATTTTCGATTTTTACTGCCTCCAACACACTACTTAAAAAAGAAATATTCTAATTATACACGCAGTTGAAATTTATAAAACGCTGATATTTCAAAAATATATATCGAAACTAATCTGAATTTTAACTCAGCCACGCTCTTATTATTTATTATCTCAAGCACAAGCACTAACAATAACGTTTATAAAATTTTATCCAGAATAATGAAATTGAACAATCTTTTTGGGATGGAGGGAGTAATTATTTTGACAAACAAATAATTTAGAAATTAAGTCGTTAAAAATAAGGAAAACTATAAATATTACATTTTTCATTTCATCAACCTATGCTAGTTTTGAAACTTTCAATTATTTATATATCAATAGTATATAATGATGGACACTTAATGGTATGTTTATTTAGGGCTCGGGGTGAATTCGGGCATATCACCCATTTTGAATCCTAGTATAAAATTTCACCTACGTGAATATATAGAAGTACATTGATTTTCATGAACTCAGGTTAACAAATTTCATAGGATCCCTTACAATAACATGAGGAGAAGAAATCACTTTACAATATCATAAAGAGAAGAAATCACTTTCGATGGAATTGGAGTGTCGAAAAAATATGCTTGGGTCCATATATGCTGAGGGGTATCTTATACATGAAAGCAGTGTGTAAAATCATCTACACATCAAGATGAATTATCAATCAATGCTAAATATTTAAAGACACAACAATCAAATAGTTTTAGCTACAAGAAGCAACAAGATGAACTTGATAATCAGTTAATAGATTTTGAATAACTTCAATAAACTTGTTGAACCTGAAAGGCCAACCATGGAAGAATGTCATCAAATCTTGGATGACATGTGTTCAATTTCCCTTAGCCATAGTTTGCATTTTGCAACTTGTTGCATCTTTTCAGAAAGTAAAGTTTATAGGGAACAATGGATTATATTGAAAGATACTCTTGAAAACATACGTCGAGGATAAATTGTTATGATTGAGAAAAAGTTAAAATTTTCTTAAAAATTAGTAGTCAATAAGTTTAGGACAATCATTTTCTTATTTCAATAAGTTGTAATAAGTTAATTTGCATGACAACATTGAAGTTATTGTTTGTGTTTCTTGTTTGAATGAAATTAAAGTTATGATTATTATGTTATTTTATGATTTTGCTTATTTGTTTATTATCTTATTATTTGTCTTACCTCTAAATAACTTGTTGAATACTCTAAAATATCATATGTGTTAGTCTATATGAAAATCTTAGAGGAGGGAGGTGGCTTGAATAAGGTTTAAGAGGCTATTTACCGTTTTTTGACTTTTAAGAAAGTTAATACAAATTTTATCGAAAATACTATTTTAGCAATTTGGAAAACAAATGCTGAATAGGCTAAAGTAATATTAACACTCTCTTTAAACAAATGTTTGATTTGATATATGAACCACAATTATAAATTGTATGTCGATCAAATATGCGTGATTCGATGATATGGAAGATAAACAACTTAGAATAATGAATTAAATCAAATATCAAGATATGAACCTTAGCTAGTCTTTTCTTTATTATTAAGTATTCAATCATAGACAATTAATCTCACAATCAAGCATATAATAGATTCCTAGCAATTCTAGCGTATAAGTAATATGAACGATAAAGTAAAGACTAGGAAAACAAGATGCAAACTCGACACGGTATTTTTATGAGGTTCGCTAATCTGCGTCGACCCTGAGAGTCTTCTTACCTTGAACTTTCTCTACAAATCCATTAGACGGTAATTCTTCAAAAGTTGGTGAAGTCACAAACCAGCATTGCAATCCCTTGTATCACACAAGGAACAAGAGTGCCTCACAATGGCAGGTTTCAACTCCCTAAGCTCCTAGATTTAGGAACACGGCCTGGCCTGAAGTTTTAGCTGCTTGAGGCCGCTAGAACCCCGAGGAATGTCCTAGATTTTAACCCAATCAAGTCGGTGATGCGGCTCATTTACCTCCCGAAGCACTCCATTGTCCTATTTCTTGAGCAGCCTCAGCGCTCTTTGTAATCTCCCGATTCTGGCTTGAATAAGCCTCGACACCTCGAGACCACTCCGGCCTCTAGTATGAAAGATCAAATCCTAACTTAATGAGATATCTAACATAAAATAGAGATTGTTATTTTCTCCAATCTAAATGCTCACCAATGAACTACAAAATTACGATTATAAATGTTTTAGCGCAACTTACAACTCCTTAATGAGTACATAATAAATTGAAGCTTGTATGACCTCCTTGTTGAGTAGATGTGATATTGAAGCTTGTTTGAATCTCCTCTGAATATGAATGTTTAGTATCTTGAAGATGATGAATTTCCCTCTTGAACAATTTATCAAACACTTTGTGTGCTCCTTATTTAGCCTTTAATCTCTTTGAAAATTATGAATCAAACCCAACTAAAACTCTTTTTAATAATTTAATTGAAGCATAATCTATGAGAATTTTATTATTTTAAAATTGATGTAAAAATATTGTGTAAGGGCTTGGGAATGAATGAGATTGAATGAGGTTAAATAGGTGTAAAAATGGAGTCCTAAGGCATGACTTCCCTCACATATGGAGTCTTAGGCGCGGAATTTTCTGTGTATAGATGCTTTAGGCACGAGAAACACTTATGAATATAAGCATAATGATCATATGTTAGGCATAAAGTACCCCTGAATTGGACAAATAAGACAATTATGAAGCCTCAAAAATATGACATACTCTCAAACAAGGCATTTAAGCATAAACAATATAGCGCATGCAAGTTGAGAGAATGGAACTCGAAATACTCAATAAGCTCAAAATAAAATATGATAATATCACATATGAGAGCATACGAGCATATCTGTATGTATTCGGATTAATAAGCTAAGGTTTAAGAAATACTTAAAATGCAAAAACTTTTCTTTCTTTAAATATTTCTCTATATCTGTTTGAGCGATTTATCTTTTAACAAATGCGACTCCATTTTCTATCCATTTCCTTGAAGCTTTATATTTTTAAAGCTTTTATCATATCTCATGCATTTTTTATACTTGATTTTTCAATTTATTCTCCCGATTCATGGCGATCTCTTTGTTTTTAGGGGCATAATCGCTCTACTAGAAGGAGCATTTGTGACATAATTATAAACAATCACTTGCCGGAATGTCACGGCACGTGTGACATTCTTTTTAACATGTCACGATACGATAATAAAGACCCGTAAAATTTCCGACTCGAAATGCATGATAGTATTTGTGTGGCATAATCCTTTTCTCGGCAAAAATAACATGACGTTATTGTGGCATAATGTTTCCCTCAAAAATTAAGCTCAAGTGGAGAGTATGTCCTATATAATATTGAAAATGATCCTTAGGATTAGTGAAGCATATAACATACAAGATCACGATCTATCACCCGATCCTTATAAAAGCTAAACCCCATTGTGAAATGTGATTAATGTAAGAATATTAGGTATAAGAACAGCTTACATTACACATATATTATTCATGATGATCACAAAAAAGCAACTCTACGCTACTTCGGCCACTCATAAATATAATCATGCTAGATTCTGAGTGTATTGTTTAGCTTATGTCGGCGAGCATAAGTTTCCCACTACTTGAGTTGAGGTTGATTATATATAGCATTAGTTTAGGAATCGGATTTGCGTTGGAGTTGATTGGAGTTCATTTAATTTATTAATTTGAGGTAGTACCCGGCGTTCTTTGGTAAAGTTGAAAGTTGGATGGTCTGGTTAGTCTGAGGGTTTCTACGTCGTTGATTTGTCTTTTATTAGAATGTGCGTGTTAGTTACTTAGATTAGGCCTATGAAGTAATGACCTTAGTAGTGGCGGTATTGATATAACCTTGTGATGTAAGCATGATACTTGAACTCATAATGATATACTTTCTTTTGTGCAGCTTGAATAGTGACTTGTATCCTACGTCCCTACACATATTTTATAAATTCATGATTTTGTAGTGCAGTACACGTGGGAGTGATGAGTTAATTTCGCTCTTGAGATACATGTTCAGCAACCCATGACTTACGCCTATTTACTTTATGGGCGGCATTTCATTGTGCAGTGGGCGGGTGGTCTTTATGGCGTTTTTCGAGCTTGTTCGAGTGATCGTGCCTTAGGAGGCCTCATTAATGACGGCGGGTGGCGATAGATCCTACCCTTGTGATCTCGTTGTTTTTGGATTGTATTCGGTTGTTTGTATTATTGTATTTTGGGATTTCAGACTGATTGTTGTAGATATTTTATACATGATGTTTGTTGTATGTTGTTGTAAGTGTGTGATTAAGAAATACCACGATGGATTCTTTTCTTAAAAATTTATAACATCAGTTGTATATTGTTTGTAAGGTTATGTTGAGGATGGGTTGTAGATTGAGTCGTCCGTCGTGGTGACTCAGTGTCGAGATTCGAGGCGATTAACACAGACGGCCGACCTAGAGGCGGGTCCTTACAATTTATTTTTAATTATCGAGCATATGTTTGATTATTTGATTGTTTGTGTGGTTATGTTGTTCATTTGTGTGTTTTGAGTTATGTTGGTTGAGTCTTTTCTTGGAGGTCTGAGTCCTTTCTTTTCGTTTTTCGTAGACTATTGAGGATGCCGGGTAGGCATGCGTGGGTGACCCGTGCGGAGGTGCCCAGCGGTAGACCCCGGGGCCGGGAAGGTGCGAACCGCCTTGAGTAGAGTTGTGGGGCGGAGGCGGGCCCGGTGTGGAGCAGCGGGGGTTACGAGTACGTCGATTCCACTAGTTGATCTGTTGGTAGGGATGAGTTACATGTTGGAGAGGACTGCTTTAGTACGCGAGATAGCCGGCCGTTGGAGGTTGAGTTCGAGTAAAGCTCTTCGACCGTTTCTGAAGACATCCCCAAAGTTCTTTGGAGCACGTGTTGGAAATCAATGAGAATTGATTCCCTTTTATTATGCCCGTTGCGACAATTATTATTAATTAAATTTACTAGGTTGGTTGAATGTGATTCTTGAAACTTAGTGTTCACCTTAGTAATTGTATATTACTAGTTTGGTTCTCGCTGATAATTTAAGAGGTTATGGCGGTGCTAGATCTTACTCATTAATCGTTATAATAATAGTAATTGGTCGAATTATTATTATTATACAACTTACTATTATCCCCGGAGCTTTGAAGGTCACGCACATGTCTGGTGGCGTTGAATTATATTTCATGTATGAAATTAAACTACATTTGCTAAATTGAGAGTTGATTGTAATCAACGAATATTCTCAATTGAGAATTTTACATTGATAATGTAAAATATAAATTGGATGAACCTTAATTAATTAATTAGTCAATTGAATTATTGGAAATAGTTAATTGAAACTCGTTAGTAACTTGTTGGTACTATTAACAACTGATGGCTATTTGATTTACTTAACGGTTTAGTTAAATTTAGCGAAATTTGGCTCATTAACTACTCGGTTGGCTTTTAGGTTTTGACATATATAGTAAAACCTATTAGGTTTCAAAAGGAGGCACTACATTTGAAGTCTAGATAATGGAATTCAAAGGAGGCTTAAACGAAAGATTTGGAGATAGACTTCATTGACATCTACGTAGAACTCTTTTATTCATAATTGTTAATTATGTGTTTTAGATTAATTTATATCATTTTGAGGATCTGGATTGTATGAATTTGGTGTTTATCACAAATGAAATTCATACTAGATTCTAACAGTGGCCTCGGAGCCTACTCGGAATTTGATATATTTTATCTGAACTGATTGTGTGTTAGCGTAGTTGTTAGTTAATTTTGATTTATTTCATGATTTATATTCAATTGGTGAATATATAATATGAAAAAAATCAATCCATTTTATATATATTTCACCTGTTGGAATCATCATTTCAATGTATTGATTTTGATGATTTAATGTTTATTTAATTGTCTCATGAATTGAGGGATTAAAAATTGATTAATTTGTATTTTTTAATTTGGTAGAATCATTTCAATTTCTGGGAGAGGGTTTACATATTTCAAAGTACGAAATTAAATTTGTGTGTTACGGACCTTTGAGGTTCATGCAGTTTTTTTAAAATTTTAAGATTTTTCAATGCTCCAAAATTCATTGGATTTACAGGACTCTTTGGTTTAATGAAAAACAGAAGTGTTTTGGTAAATTCACTTGTGTTCAATAATGAGATTGTTGATGTTGATTCAAATCCCGAATTTTTGAATTTTTGAAACTTCTAAATCGTTTTACAAAGTGTAATTAATGCGGAAAAAGCTGAAATGAATTACCAAAAAGTAGGTCTCTGAACTTGCGGACCGCTCCCGGAAATCGTTGAGCCAAACCAAACCACACAAGCTCATCGACTTGAGTACTATTTAATTAGATTTAAGTTAAATTAGTCAATTTTAAAACCTAAATGTATTTTATGTGAGTATTTTTGTTTAAAATTTATTAGTAATTATTAATTTAGGTTTTAAATGTTAAATCATAAATTTTGTTATTAAGATGATTGAGCGTGGCAAAAGTTAAATTGGGGAGCTAGTTAGATTTAAAAGCTAGAATAAGTTAAGTAGTGGCAGTTAAAACAAAGTTCATTTTGTGTTTTTAATCGATTGATAAGCAAAGCTACGTGAATGCGTGATTCGTTCATATAGTTACCCGTTATTTATTTAAGCATGCCGTTGAGGAAATATATAGCCATACATGTATTGTATCATATGATAGTGAAAACTTAAATCACATGTTAACTGACTTCTGAAGCTGACATGGTGTTGATGCACTCTTCGGGCCTTTAAAACATAGGATAGCCAAAGGCCTTGAGTCGGATCTTGATAGTTAGGGCCTTGGCGTCAAATGACTAACTGTGTTATTTTGATTAGTGATCAAGATTGATCCGATTAGCCTGAGGACTAGATCGATCTGGTAGGTACATGATCACATGTTGGGAGGCTGAGTATGGCCGAAAGCAATTCATAGAAGATATGTATATACGTGTCCTATGATGATATTTGTTTAGAATTTTAAATTAAACAATTCTTGAACTACGATATATAACTATCGTGTTATATGAGCTCTGTACTTTGACTATGACAACGTCTTAGCGAGGATTATATCGGCATATGTTGGGTGGCGCGATGAAAGTATAATGATAGATGTTGATATATTGGGAGGGATTTATCCGTCCTTGATATCTGAGGAGATCTCGGGCCTCTATACAATTGAGTGCTTGATTGGTTTATGGGACGCCATAAATGCTTATTCGATTCGTACTCGAGTAAAGAAAGTTGTGGGTGTTTAAGCTGACACGAACTTCTTATGGTTGGCTACGACTAGAGATCGCGTGATAAAGGAATTGTAGTGTCGTCGAGGGCAAGTGGGAGTGTTGGAAATCAATGAGAATTGATTTCCTTTTACATTATGCCGATTCTGCGTGATTGTGTGTCAATTCATTTACGAGGTTGGTTGAATGTTATTCTTTGGAACTTAGTGTTCACCTTAGTAATTGTATATTACTAGTTTGGAGTTTCTCGCTGATAATTTAAGGGTCATGGCGATTGCTAGATCTTACTTTCGTTAATCGTTATAATAATATTAATTGGTCAATTATTATTATTATTATACAACTACTATTATACGAGGCACAGAAGAAGGTCACACACATACAGTGACGTTGAATTATATTTCATGTATGAAATTAAACTACATTGCTAAATTGAGAGTTGATTGTAATCAACGAATATTCTCAGTGGGAATTTTACATTGATAATGTAAAATATAAATTGGATGAACCGAATTAGTGAGTAGTCAATTGAATTAATTTGACAGGTGGATTGAGCTCGTTAGTAACTTGTTGGTACTATTAACAACTGTTAGTATTTGATTTTACTTAACGGTTTAATTAAATTTATTCATTTGACTGGGTAACTGTCGGTTGGGCTTTAGGTTTAATAATAATAATATATTAAACCTAATCATTAACCTAATGATTAGTAATGATTGTTCAATCATCAAAAGATGAGAAAAAAGCCTCCAAAACTTGATAGAGAGCCTTGAGCTCTCAAAATGAAATAATTTTTTTTCATTTTCGCCCGATCAATCTTTTGTTCTACTTGAGCACAAGGTAGGATTAATGATCTCGTGGTGTGCAAGCGGTAGAAACACATTTGAAGTGCTAGATAATGGAATTCAAAGGAGGCTTCGTGAAAGACTGGAGATAGACTTCCTTGTCTACGTAAGAACTCTTGTATTCGTAATTGTTAATTATGTGTTTTTAGATTAATTTATATCATTTGAGGATACGGGATGTATGAATTTGGTGTTTATCACAAATGAAATTCATACTTGGAGACCATATTCGAGCCGATGGGCGAGGGTGGCGGGGTCGGGTTAAGCAGCTACTATGGGCCCCACTTTGTGAGAGTTCGGGATTGGTGGGGTGTCTACGACTATCTACATTTGCTGGGGGAGATCCACATTTGTCTTAGGAAGCGGCTTTGTAGCTTATTGGGGAGGTATTGGCAGTACCCATATGGCCATGTAGAGAGGACACGGTCGTGGCTTCGGGGTGAAGCAATCTGTTGAGTAAGTCACGAGGCAATTTAGTGAGTTATGTCGCCTGCTTCCGAAATTTGTACACCACCCGACCCGAGGGAGGCGAGAGAAGATTACCGGAGGTTCCGTGTGAGGATGAGATGGAGATCGCCCGCAGGCTATCATTCTTGACCTTAAGTTTTCATGAGTTGAGGAATGTTGTATGCGAAGGTTGAGATGGAGTTGGTTGGCGAAGCCGGCGGGGTAAAAGAGCGACGAGGGAGATAGTTGAGTACTTAGTGGGCCTTGCAGTGCGAGATTTCGGAGGAGAGTGGTCAGTGATTTCGTCCGAGGTCGAGGCTACGAGTGCACCGGTAGTTCATCCGAGGGATTGATGGCGGCTTCTTAACCCCGGCATTTTCCTGCTAGATCGGGTGGATCCCAGGGAGGTAGCACTGGAGTTCAAGTACAAGGGTTAAAATTTGTTTCCGTTCTTGGTCGGGCGAATCACATGATGCGGAGTTACCGGGAGAGAGAGGATCTGTTTCGTTGTCGGCCCGGCTGGACATCTTGCGAGAGCCGATGGGGAGTGGGAGGTGCTGGTATTTTTCTGTGTGATGCAAGGTGGAGTATTAGGGCGGCCGGCCGGGCCTTTGGAGGCAGCCCCGAGGTCGAGAGGAATCGCGGAGTTGGAGGCTCTGAGGAGCATGTCGGGTAAACCCGAGTGGTCTTTGGAGGCCGGACTCAATCACGATTGCTAGCGAAGAGGCAGATACTCTAGGGTTGTGACAGGTACCTTGTTGTTATGTGATACTGAGACTAGGGTACTTTTTGATTCTGGAGCTACTCATTCTTTTATTTCCCAGAGTTTTGCTGATGTTTTACCTCTATGTCGGGAGTCCTTACTTGTTCCACTTATTATTATGACACCAGTAGGGAGGTCGGTTGAGGTTAGATATGTATATAGAGATTGTCCCTTGAGTGTGAATAATCAATTGTTAGTTGTGGATCTACTTCCGTTTGAGCTAGTAGATTTTGATCTTATCTTGGGTATGGGTGGTTGGGAGACATCGCTGCAGATTGATTGCCACCGTAAGGAGATTATTTTTGCGAGAGTCGGGTAGACGGATATTGTTTGGGGAGATAGGGAAGATTACACCATCGGAGTTTTTATTTGACGCTTGAGGCCGGGAAGTTGATCTTGAAAGGTTGTGTCTTTGGGTTTTTACGGGGTATGTGGTCGACTTGGAAAGAGAGGAGAACATATTAGAGGATGTGCGAGTGGTCCGTGAGGTATAATGATGTTTTTCGGGAGGAGTTTCAGTTTACCGCTAGAGAAGTGGAGTTTGTGATTGAAGTAGTTTGAATCTTGCTGATTTCTATTAACGCCGTATTGAATGGCTCCGGAAGAGAGTTGAGAGTTGAGGCTTCGATTGCGAGGCTGCTTGATAAGGGGAGTTCATCGAGACAGTGTTTCTCCGCTTCAGAGAGTGCCTTTAGTTACATTTGTGAAAAAAAGAAAGATGGTAGTTGAGGTTGTGCGTCGGGTGCAGTGATTGAATAAAAGTGACTATCAAGAACCGTTATCCGTTGCCGAGGATAGATGATTTATTTGACTAGCTGAGGGATGCCAAGTTGTTTTCGAAGATTGATTTGAGATCCGGTTATCACCAGTTGAGGATCAAGGAGAGTGACATTCGAAATGACCCTTTCGATCGGTATAGGCTATGAGTTTATGGTAATGCCGTTTGGGTTGACTAATGCACCAGCAGCGTTCATGGATTTGATGAACCGGGTGTTTCGGGAGTTCCTGGATAAGTTCGTGATTGTGTTCATTGATGATATTTTGATGCACTCGGTGGCCGAGGAGGAAGGCGAGAGACACTAGCGGTTGTGTTGGAACATTGAGGCAGCTTGATTGTACTAAGTTTAGTAAATGTGAATTACAGTTTGAGAAAGAGTCGATTCTTGGGCCATGTAGTATCGGTGATGGTATTTGTGGACCCTCAAAGGTGGAAATTTGTGAATAATTAGGAGCTGACTTCTGAGTGTAATTGAGGTGAGGAGTTTCTTGGGTTTAATTTGGGTATTACGGGGGAGGTTTATCGGGGGCTTCTTGTTAATTGCGACTCAGATGACTAAGTTGACAAGGAGGGTGTTTCCCTTTATTTGGGATGAGTTGTGAGAGAGATGTTCGGGGAGTTGAAGGCTGAAGTTGACTACTGCGCGGTTTTAGATCTACCGTCCGGAATTAGGGGTTATGTGATATCGTTGATCACGCGTCTTACCGGGGGGTTGGGTTGTGTATTGATGCGAGAATGGGAGTGATTGCTTCTCGGCAATTTGAAGAATCATGAGAGAAATTGCCCGACCCACGATCTTGAGTTGGCAGCGATTGTCTTTGCGTTGAGATTGTGGGCGTGCTTGTATGGGGTTAGATGCAGTTTAAACCCGATGTAAAAGTCACAGTACCTCCCGGCCGTAGAGACACGAATTTGAGGCGAGAGGAGATGGATGGGTTATCATTGACTATGATGTGACTATCGAGTATGTCGCGAGAGAGCAAATAGTAGTAGATGCTTTTGAGTAGGAAGGGAAGAGCGATAGAGCCGAGGTAGAGATGAAGCAGCTTGGAGTTGATCTTGAGGTTGGTAGCGATGGTGAGTTGTTGGCTCACGTGAAGGTTCGACCTGTACTCTTTGATCGTATCTTGGAGCTTCAGCAAAAAGATGAGAAATTACAGGAGATCATTAAAGAAGTGAAGGGTGGAGGTAGATCGGATTTCGCGGTTGATGATAGTGGTGTATTGAGGATGAATGGTAGGTTAGTTGTACCATATTCTGAGGAGTTGAAGAAGGAGATTCTTGATGAGGCTCATAATGCTCCTTATAGTATGCACCGGTGGCGAAATATGCCGGGATTTGAGGTTGGTATTGGTGAGTGCAGGATGAAGAGAGATTAGTGTTTGTAGAGTGTTTGGTTTGTCGGCCCAGTGAAGATTGAGCATAGACACCACTGCCCGGAGTTTGTTGGCCCTTCCGATTCTGAATGGAGATAAGGAGAACATCACCATGGATTTCTTATTTGGACTTCCTAGATCGTCGAGGCGGAACGATGGGATTTGGGTGATCGTGGATAGATTGTCGAAGTCTGCTCACTTTCTACCGATTAAATCGACCGATGGACCAGAGAGGCTAGCGAGGATATATGTTGATCAGATTGTGAGACTGCATGGGGTTCCAGTGTCGATTATCTCTGACCGTGATGCGAGGTTTACTTCGAGATTTTGGAGGGGTTTCCAAGAGGCGTTGGGGACCAGAGTTGAGTTGAGTACATCTTTCCATCCCCAGACAGATGGGCAATCAGAAGCGGGCGATCAGAACTTTGGAGAGGATATGCTTCGAGCGTGTGTTGAGTTTCTCAGGGAGTTGGGATGATGAGTTGCCTAAGATGGAGTTCGCGTATAATAATAGTTTCCATGCTAGTATCCAGATGGCACCATTTGAGGCGTTGTATGGGCGGAAGTGTCGAACTCCAGTTTGTTGGAATGAAGTGGGAGAGAGGAAAGTTTATGGTTCCGAGTTAGTGGAAAGATCGGTGGAGAGGATCAAGTTGATACAACAACATCGAGGCTGCCTGGGGCCAGAGGCCAGAAGAAATATGCTGATCGTCGCCGGGTGGACTTGTCTTTTGAAGTTGGAGATCGGGTGTTTTTGAGGATATCTCCATGGAAAGGGGTAATGCTGGAAGGAAAGGGAAGTTGAGTCCCGTTACATGGGCATTTGGAGATTTTTGGCGAGAGTGGGATCCGTAGCTTATCGTTTGGCGTTGCCTCCGGCATTGGATAGAATTCACAATGTCTTCCACGTGTCTTGCTTGAGGAAGTATGTTCCGGATGAATCTCACATTCTTAGCTCGGTACCGGTGGAACTTGAGGAGGATCTTACCTTTGAGGAGAGGCCGGTGAGAATTCTAGACCGGAAGGAAAAGGTATTGAGAAACAAGGTGGTGGCCTTGGTGAAAGTGTTGTGGAGGAATCAACGCGTAGAGGAGGCGACATGGGAACGCGAAGATGATATGAGGAGCCGTTACCCGCAGCTTTTCGCGTAGGAGGTCAGTTGTCATAGTTGTTTTGTTTTATATGTTGTATGTTTACGGGTTTCATTAAGTGTTTCTTCGTGGTAGTTGAGTTGAGTAGAATTTTTGAGGCGAAAATTTTATTAGGTGGAGTAGAAAGAAATAACCCGTTACGCCTAAGCGATTTTATTAAATTATGTTTATCGGTCGGTGGTGGGACCCGGAGATGATATCAATAATTTTGGAATGGTATCGATATATCGAGACGAGTATGAGATGAGTAGTAATATATGTCTACAGGAATAACACGTTTAAAATCGGTTTCATTGAAGTTTAAGTACGAAAAGTGGAGAAATTAGCAAAACCAAAGCGGGACTTAAGTGATTTGTAAATATCTTCTCATTCTTATCATGTTTCATCTTCATCCAAACAAGCAATTCCACTTTTTTCCCTCGGTGTTGGCGGAACCCTTTGTCCTCCCCACTGAAATTTTTCTTCCATTTCTTTGTGGCTTAGACTCAAAAAGTTGATTTCATCTTCCCTGACATTCCACTACGCTCAGCTATTAGAAAGCGTTAAATCTTGTTGGATATTTAAAGTAAGTTGTGGAAGTTTGACTTTTGTTGACTTTAAGATTTTGAGATTTGGGACTTTAAATGGTATAGAGTTTCATCTAAGCTCGGATTAAGTGATTTGAGGTGATTATAATCGATCTTCGGGGTTGAAATGTGTTGATTTTGAGAGTTGACTTTGTTGACTTTTCCCAAACTTCCTTAAATTGTATTATGATGTTATGGGATCTTAATATAGTTGTTTTGGAGTATAAGTGGGATGTTTTGATGTTGATTGGAAGAGAATATTATGAGTTAGGTTTTGTAAGTGAGTGGTAATTGAGTTTTGAATTTAAGGTTGATTACTTTATGATTAGTGGTTGGGGAATTGATTGATGGATTGATTAGAAAGTGTTAGAGTGTTAAGGGAATTTAGGGGAGGGGGGCCGAAATTTATTGTGTTGGGGTGGTTGGAATTTCGTTGTTTTATTAGTCATTTAAACGCGCGTAGTAATATTATCACCTAGAGTTGTTAAGTTGATAACTATAATTGTTGTAAGTTGGATAGTTAAAAAACTAAAATGGGGTTATGATTGTAGTAAGTAGTAATTGTATTTTCGGGTGTTTGTGATTAGGCGTGGAGCGTGGGAAACGACACTTGGACTAATTAGGCGGGGCACTATTATTTGCTAGCCAAGGTGAGTATTTATCTCACGGGTGTAGTTTAATTTACTTCTTCGTGGATGTGTTGCATTTGTTGATGTTGTGAGCATGTTTATGTATGTATCAATGGGTTGATTGTTGAGTATGTATGGTTAGTTAGTGGTTGCCTTGTACTACGGTACGAGTGTATTGTGATTGCCTTGTACTAAGGTGCAGTGAGTGTGTGGTTGTTGCCTTGCTTGCACTGCAGTGCGATTGTGTGTGGTTGCGCATGCTGCAGTGCGAGAGTGTGTTGTGTGGTTGCACTTGCTGCGGAATGGTGTGTTATGGTTGCGCTTGTGCACTGCAGTACGAGTGTGTTGTGGTTGCGCTGTACTTTCACAGGTGCAGGGGTGTGTTGTGGTCGGGTGGCCTCTGCAGTGCAGGTGTGGTCGGCGTTTTACTACGGTGCGAGTGTGTTGTGGTTGCACTTGTACTTTCTGTTACAAGTGTGTTGTGTTTACTTTCTAAGTATCTCGTTACGGTGTCTTTGTTATCATTATTGCCTTATACTTGATTATGAGTGTGTTGTGTTGCCTCGTACCTCATTCACGAGTGTGATGTATAGCTTATCGGCGAGCATAAGTTTCCCAATTCTGGTGAGGTTGATTATGCGGCATTAGTTTAGGAATCGGTTCGTTGAGGTTGATTGAGTTATTTAGGCGTAAATTTGAGTAGTACCGGCGTTCTTTGAGTAGAGTTGAGAAGTTGGATAGTCTAGTTGTTGGTATTGAGGGTTTTACGTCGTTGGTTGTCTTTTATTAGAATGTGAGTTAGTTAGATTCGCCTATGAACTAATGACCTTAGTAGTAGCGGTATTGATATAACCTTTGTGATGTAAGCATGATAGCGAACTCACTAATGATATACTCTTTGTTATGGCCTTGAATAGTATTGTATCACCATCTCACACATATTTTATCTTGAATTCATGATTTTGTAGTCATTACATGTGGGAGTGAGTTAATTTTTAAGCTCTTGAGATACATAACCACACTAAGCTTCGTAAACTTCATACCTGGGCGGCATTTCATTTGTGCCGAATTTGATGGAGGTCTTTGTGGCGTTTTTCGAGCTTGTTCGTGTTGGAAATCAATGAGAATTTGATTCCATTTATTATGCCACGTTCTGCGACAATTGTGTATCAATTCATTTATCAGTTGGGTTAAATGTGATTATCGAGAACTTAGTGTTCAAACTTGGTAATTGTATATTCTTAGTGTGGAGTTCTCATGATAATTTAAGGGGTTATGAGCGATTGCTAGATCTTACTCATTAATCGTTATAATAATAATGATTGGTGGTATTATTATTATACAACTTACTATTATACGAGCCTAGAAGGTCACGCTGTCTGATAGCGTTGAGTTATATTTCATGTATGAAATTAAGAAAGGAAACATATAATTGAGAAATGTATTTCTAATTACAAGGGATTCATTTTATGTAGAATATCGATTGAACAAATAGAATCAATTAAATAGTTATTTAATTAGTTAGAATAATTTTAATATTTATCAATAACTTGAAGATTATTGATATTATTTCATTCTTATTTAATTAAGCTAATTAAATAGTTGACTCGATAACATTTCGTTAATTAATGTATAGAGCTAATAGGATTACTTGAGTCAGTATCTTATGGTTGCTTAGCGGGCTTGTTTAACTGGCCACATATAAAGCTTTAGGGTTTATGACATAAGTTTTGAAATTTTTTCATCAAAAAACCCTAAAGTAGCCACCCATGGCGAAATTCTCTAAGAATTTTCTTGGGTTTTGGTTTTGTTAAATCCTTGTTTACTAGCATAAATCGGTTCTTGATTGTGCTCTGGTGTCGGCCAGAGTAGAGATATCATACGATTGATATTGCGAGGAAGTTGAAGGGAAGTCAAATTCACGTTGAATTTGAAGCATGTAGAACTTTAGTGGAATTTACTCCCGGCTATGAGTAAGTACTCTGTTTATTCGTATATATTGTAAATATATATATTTTTAATAATGTAGTATGTACTTTAAGATTTAGAATTTTGGATTTGTATTTATACTCGTATATCCATATTATTTTTCATCAGTGGTATCGGAAGCGTGGTATGGTGAAACTTTTCGTCGTTGAAAGTGGCGAGCCCACTTCTTACAAAGCGATGAATAACAACAAGGATCTTGACAAATGGCAAATAACCATGCAATGCGAGATGGATTCTATGTACCAAAAGCGAGGTTTGGTCATGTTAGATTTACCAAATGGGGCTGCATACAGTGAATGTAAATGGGTATTTAAGAAGAAGCATGATAAAGAGCGGAAAGGTACATTGTTTTCAAAGCTAGACTTGTAGCGAAAGGTTTCAAAGCGAAGTTCACGGGTGGACTATGACTAAACACTGCGCCGGTGGGCATGCTTAATTTCCATCTAGGATAATCTTAGCCATTCTTTGCATTTCACTTGACTATGAGAAATATGGCAAATGGATGTAAAGACCCAACTTTCGCTGAATGGAAGTTTAGAGGAAAGATATTACGTGGTACAACCTCCGAGCACTACATGTCACAAAGGACCTAAGAAGGTATGCAAGTTGCAAAAGTCCATTTATATGGTCTTAGCGAGGTATCCGCGATTGGAATCGTTTTGATGAATCAATCAAAGAGTTTGGTTTCATCGAGCGAAGAAGAATCTTGTGTATACAAGAAGAAAGATAAGTGGGAGTTACGTATCATTCGTAGTCTATGTAATGGAGTGACATTACTTATCATTGGAAGCAAGCATTAGAGTTACTAAACTCGATCGAGATTGGGCTGTGCAAATGTTTCTCAATGAAGGACTTAGGCGAAGCCTGATATATACTTGGAATAAAGATCACGAGATCGAGGCAGGGAGGTGATTGGACTTTGTCGGGATACTTATGTGAATAAAGATGCGCAAAGGTTCAATATGGTAATTCGAAGGGTAATCTCTCGTGAGACATGGAGTTCAGCTCGACAAAAACACGATTGTCCAGCTACGATCTTTGAGATGAGCAATGAAGAGACATACCTTATGACTTCGGCTATAGGATCATCGTATTGTATGCCATGTTATCTTATTTAGACGTGTATCTTATGCGGCTGGCGTAACCCGATGAATACCCAGCTAATCGGTGAAAGCCTTTGGATTGCGGTGGCCGTCTTGAAGTATGCGAGAAGAACTAAAGATGCTTTCTTGGTATATGGTGGAGATGAAGAGTTACTTGATGGCCGGGGTACCGCAGGCGCCGGAGTTTTCAAGCGGCAGAGCGACTATCGTTCTGATGCGGGTATGTATTTTTGTCTCAGCCGGTGGAGGCGATATCTTGGAGGAGTTCCAAGCAGTGCTGTGCCGATTCTACCCGCAGAATGCGAGTGCGTCGCGTGCAGGCGCTAAAGAAGCATGTCGGAAAAGAAGTTCGTGACCGGAGCTTGGGTGTGGTACCTAGCGTTGAAGGGATCGGTGGGTTGCTTTGTGGCAATCTTGGACGATAGCTCGAAGCTAAGGAACCCAGAGCACATCCTGAGTCAAGCACGTACTTAGAAAGTATCACGATTAGAGATATGCTTGATAGAGGTGATGTCAAAAGTATGTAAAATAGAAGCGAGAGGCGATGCGGCCGACCCGCTACTAAACGCTAAGTCGGGCAAAGCATGATGAGCATCTGCGGCGAACATAGGTCTTAGGCAGAGATGTCGCGGTGGTGGTAGGTTAAGTGGGGTCGGGTATGTATCTATTGTGTTATGTGAACAAATATTTGAATAATGCGCTTAGCATATTTTAATATATTTGTTTCTTTATGCATATGTTTTAGAATTTACATATAATATACATGTGGTTCATCCTCGATGAGTGAAAGGTTAAATCCACAGAGTTGAATTACATATTTTCTAGAGGTAACATGGTGCTAATTACGCCTCTTGAGTCTAGAAACATGGGATGGCCAAAGGCCTTGGTCGGGATGCGTGGACAGTTAGGGGCGACGAGGCATCATATGACTAACGTGGTGTTTTGATTGAGTGATCCAAGATTGATCACGTTAGCTGAGGACTAGATCGATACCGTGGGCTGCCGGTCCACATGGTAGGGAGGCTGAGTATGACGAAGCAATTAAGTAGAAGATATGTATATACGTGTCCTATGACATTTGTTTAAATTTTGGGATTCGTCGATTCTTAGACCTACGATATATACCTATACGTATTATCTGAAGCTTTGTACTTTGATTATGACCAAACATACGCAGCGGGGGATTATAGCGTATGTTGGGTCGCTATGATGAGATGTAGTGATAGATGTTGATATATTGGGAGAGGGATTTGTCAGGTCACTTGATATCTGAGGAAGATCTCGGGGCCTCGCACAGTTGAGAATGTGCGATTGGTTTATGGGGCGCCATAAATGCTTATTCAGTTCATACTTTCGAGTAAAGAAAGTTGTGGTGTTTAAGCTGACACGCTTCTTATGGTGCTTTGCGACTAGAGATGTTGATAAAGGAATTGTAAGATGTCGTCAGCGAGTGGGAGTGTTGGAAATCAATGAGAATTGATTCCATTTATTATGCCCGTTCACGACAATTGTGTATCGATTCATTTACGGTTGGAGTTAAATGTGATTATCGAGAACTTAGTGTTCAACTTAGTAATTGTATATTACTAGTAGGTTCTCATGATAATTTAAAAAAAGGGGTTATGAAGCGTTGCTAGATGCTCGTGTCGTTATAATAATAGTAATTGGTCAATTATTATTATTATACAACTATTATCGAGCCTAGAAGGTCACCTTTATACGGTATTGGCGTTATATTTCATGTATGAAATTAAAGCGTATAATTAGCTCTGTTCTGATTACAAGGAGTTACACATTTATGTAGAATATCGATTGAAGAAATAGAATCAATTAAATAGTTATTTAATTGGTTCGAGCAATTTTATTATTTATCAATAACTTGAAAGATTATTGATATTGACTCATTAGTATTTAATTAAGCTAATTAAATAGTTCAATTCATTAATGACTCATTGAGTGTCTTAACGAACTAATAGAGTTAGTCAACTAATACTTAGCAGTACGCTTATCGGGCTTGTTTAACCTGGCCTATATAAAGCAAACTTTAGGGTTTTATGACATAAGTTTTGAAAAAAAATTTCATCAAAAACCCTAAAGTAGCCTTGGCGAAATTCTCTAAAATTTTTCTTGGGTTTTTGGTTTTGTTTATCCTTGTTTACTAGCATAAATCGGTTCTTGATTCAACCTCTCCTGGTGTGGACCAACTAGAGATATCATACGATTGATATTACCTTGAGGAGGCTAAAGGAAGTCAAATTCACGTTGTGAATTTGAAGCGTGTCAGAACTTTTAGTGGAATTTACTCATTTCTGATATAAGTACTCTGTTTATTCATATATTGTAAATATATGTTTTGTTTAATAATGTAGTATGCACTTTAAGATCCATGCAATTATGGATTTGTATTTATACTCATATATCCATAGTATTTTCCATCAGTTCGAGTGATCGTGCCTTAGAGCACAGGTGAGCGGCGGGTGGCGATGAATCCTCAGCAATCTCGTTGTTTTTGGATTGTATTCGGTTATGCATATTGTTGTATTTTTGGGATTCGGTGGTTGTATATTTTGTACGATATTTTTGTATGTTGTGGTAAGTGTGTGGTTAGGAAATACGCGATGGATTTTTTCTTAAAAATTGCTTTCTTGTCAGTTGTATATTGTTTATGGGTTATGTTGTTGAGGGCGAATTGGGTTTGCTTAAATTGAGTCATCCGTCGGCAGCGGTGACTGCGGTGTCGAGGATTCGGACGATTCTAATCTCGGGGTGGCCGACCTGGGAGATAGATTACATAAATGATTTGTGTAGACGTATATGCATATCATCATTTAAGCCACATGTATTACAATCACAAATAGCATGCTCTCGAAATATATCATCATAATTTAAGTTGAATCTATTTGTACTAAATCATGTGAACAATCATTATCATTGATGAATAGCATGCTATTATCACAATTGGCCTTAACTTGATTTTTTATAGAATAATCAATTGAGACATTATCTTGTAAGGTCAAATCAATGTTCAAGCATTTCCAAACATAGTCTTCATACATGGAGCATATCTTACTAAAATCATCATATGAAAATAAACTTTCATGCTCGCTTTGGAAACAAGTGTCACACTTAAAGTCTTCCTTTTCTTTTAAAATATTTTCGAAGGAAGGAAGAATGAGATTAAAGAGTTTTGCATAAAAATTAAGCTCATGTGACATCTCATTAAGTAACTCTACGGAACAAATATTACTCATTCAAAAAATATTCAAATCATCAATCAATTTATCATTTAATTCTTTAAAATGAGTAAGAGAGGAAAACATACCATCAAAATCAACTATTGAGACTACTTCATCTTCCTCTTTAATTTCAAAGGGTTTTTGCTTTCGAGTTGAGTTCACCATATTCTTGTTGAAGTTCCATATATCATTGGCATTATCAAACTTTACAGCCACTTCACCTCAGGCCTTAAATGAGGCGGCTTAGAATCCAATCCTTGGCCTTTTCATTCCATAAAGATTCTTTGGCATTTGTAATTTTGATTGATCCATTGATTGTTATGCGCCACAACATATAATCTTATGATTGCAAGAAATACTTCATCCTATGACTCCAATCAACAATATTAGTAGGAAGAATAGGGCAACATTATATCCAAACGGTGAGGCTACGTAGTTGTCATATTTCAAGATCGGCTACATGAGATGCAAAACTCAAGTAGAGACTCGTGATATAAGCTTATTAGCCTATATATAGCCTTAGGGGAGGGAGGGGGAGAGGGGAGTGAATAAGGTTTATGAGGTCATTGAGCATTTTTTACTTTAAGAAAGTTAATACAAATTTCACCGGAAATACTACTTTAGCAATTTGTAAAACAAAAATCTTGAATAATAACTAAAGTAATAATATTAACACCCTCTTTAAACAATGTTTGATTTGATATATGAAACACAATTATAAATGTATATCAATCAAATAACATGATTCAATCAATATGGAAGATAAACAACTTAGAATAATCGATTAAATCAAATATCAAGATATGAACCTTAGATAGTCTTTACTTTATTATTAAGTATTCAATCATAGACAATTAATATCACAATCAAGTATATAATAGATTCCTAGAAATTATAGCGTATAAATAATATTAACGAAAAAGTAAAGACTAGGAAAACAAGATCTGAAACTTCGACACGGTGTTTTTCACGAGGGTTTACTAATCCTCGTCTGACGAGGGAACTTTCCCGCATAGGCTTTCTCCGCAAATCCACTAGGCGGTAATTCTTCAAAGTTGGTGAAGTCCAAACCAACACTCTGACCCTTGTATCGCTAAGGAACCAAGCTGCTACACCGCGCGGGATTTCAACTCTAACTACCATCGTTAGGAACCCCGAGCCTTGACCTAGGTTGACTCTTGTGTAAAACAAGAACCGGGGAATCTCTAAGATTTTAACTTGATCAAATCGGATATGGAACTCCATTTACCTCGAGGCACTACATGTCCTATTGTGGCTAGCCTCAGCCTTCTGATGAGTCTCCCGATTCTGGCTTGAATAAGCCTCATGACAACTTTCGGACCTCGAGCACTTTAGTATGAAGATCAAATCCTAACTTAATGAGATATCTCTTTATAGAATATAGATTGTTGTTTATCCCAATCTAAAATGCTCCTCAATGAGCTACAATTGGATTACAAATGTTTAGCACAACTTACAACTCCTTAATGAGTAGATAATAAATTGAAGCTTGTATGAACTCCTTGTTGAGTAGATGTGATATTGAAGCTTGTTTGAATCTCCTTTGAATATGAATGTTTAGTATCTTGAAGATGATGAATTTTCCTCTTGAATAATTTATCAAACACTTTGTGTGCTCCTTCTTTATTCTTTAATCTCTTTGAAAATTATGAATCAAATTCAACTAAAACTCTTTTCAATAATCTAATTGAAGCATAATCTATGAGAGTTTTAATATTTTAAAATGAGAGATTTTGTTCTTAGATTGATGTAAAAATATTGTGTAAGGGCTTGGAAATGAATGAGATTGAATGGGGTTAAATAGGTGTAAAAGTAGATTCAAAAAATGAGTCTAGAATCTTTTGTTTCGGACCCTATGAGACCTGTCAGACCTTTATGTATAGAGTTTAAAACCTGATGCATCGAGACATAAATTAAAGTGACCTCAAAAAATTGAGCATATGGTCATGATAAACCAACTTAAAAATATTTTTCGGCCGTTGTAACTCCGATTTCATTGTAACTCCGATTTTGTGATTTCAAAATGCATTGGAAAGATCTTTTCAAACCCTACATGAAAATGAGATCAACTTGAGAATTTTTATTTTGAAAAATATCATTTAGATAGTAATATTTTGATAAATGATTTATAAAAAATTACTCTCATTAAAACTTCAATCAAATCAAAGAAAGCAAAGTAAAGAGTTCAAGCCATGACTTTTACCTAAGCTCCGGCTTTCTTCGAAGATCGTATCTTTCGATCTTGATTCTTACGTTATCTCTTTCTTCATTTACTTGGTCGCTTTCAAAGCTGATTGGTGAATGACCAACTGCCGTCTTCAAGCGTCGTTCCTTTCTTTAAGCTTTTCAAGTCCTCGATGACTAGCGGTGTTGATCACACATCATCGTCATAAGCTTGACAAAGCTCATTTAATGACAAAGCATCTTTAAGCCCGTGACATTTCTTCATTCTCTTGTCAACGTCTTGTACTTACTTGATATGACTATCAACTTTACGTCCGAGAAACACCTTTCTAACATGTCTATGGAATAAAATACTTGAGCACACATATTAGATAGTAAATTAATGTTTAAGTCATTATTAAAATAAGGTATACAAACTCGTAGTCTAACAATATGCCTCTGCAATTATATATTTTCATATAAATACAAGCAACTTATCTATTATTACAATCACTACTAGGGACCTTAAGAATGACTGAAGTGATTGGAGTGAAAGCTTTTGCAGCCCAGTTTTGGATGATATTTACATGATAGAACTCACACTTAAACAAGAAATATTTGTATGCTACGCCCAACAAAATTTACAAGATAGAACTCACCCTTAGAATAGTTGCTCATTAGATTTTACCTCAAAACAACTTGTTCCTTTATAAATATCCAATATTCATATCTTTTATTTCCTCCATTCCAATTTACTTGATTATGTAGCAAAATGTTCCCTTTCCTTTTTACTTGATCATATAGGAATTCAATATAATTTTATCTTAATCTTTCTAATTTTATCTCTTAATAAAGTAATTTTTATTTTCATGATTAATTGAAGTATTTTTTGATAAAGTAACTTTTTAGAATATATTTATAATATTAATCAAGTCCTTAATAAAATATTTTTTTACTTTCATGATTAAGTAAATTGGAATGGAGGAAGTATTGTATATAGTATGTTGAATCAAAATCAAAATGACTTGTTGAAGTTCATTATACTTGTTTTGATTATAAAGAAAATAAGATTAAGGTGGGTTGTAAGATGACCGAATATTTCTAATGGGGGTTGATTCAGTGCTTAGGTGCTTCTATACTTATACTTAAGTTGCTTAAACCAACCAATCCAACCCATTATATACACTCAATCTAGCCCATTTCCCCTATATCACGCGCCTCACCCTCATGTTTACACTTGGAATTTATAAAGGATAAAAAAAAATACTAGGATTGATGGTTGAAACCTATAAAAGCAGCTAAAAATAAAACTACTCAATCCGACATGGTCATTGAGTATCATGTACAGGATACTCACACTAAAATATGTGACTATTGTGTTTACTGTAATTACAAATTGAAAACTTCATAATAAAATAAAATAATAATTATAATAATATTTAAAGATAATTTTACACATGAAATTAATAAATAATGAACAATACTAGGATTAAATGAAGAATATGTAGCAATCTTTGAATTTTAAGCAAATTTTACATGGTATCTTAAGCACCATCCACACGCCCGGAAGCATTTAGGACTATTCGAAAGCATGCACAAAGATTTTCGAGAAAGGACTGTTGCAAGATCGCCAAGTATTTTGCCTAAGAAGAAAAGATTACATGTTTTTATTTACTTTGAGCCAAAAGCATAGTATTTTCACCTTCAAATAACGATTCAATCATTCAACCCCAAACAAAGATATATATATATATATTCTTAGCTCACTTCCTCGTGAGCTTCGAGTGGACTCCTCACAGGAAAGACACTGCGGAAATTCTAGACCGAAAGAGAAGGTTTTGAGGAGTAAGGTAGTGGCCTTAGTGAAAGTTCTGTGGAGGAATCAGCGTGTGGAGGAGGCGACTTGGGAACGTGAGGACGATTTATGAGTCATACTGGCAGAATCCTTTCGAGTACGCAGCTAGTATCGCTTTTATTTTTACGTTGTTTGATTTCGTGTTATAATATATGTTCTTTCTTGGTTGTTAAGCAGTAATCTCGAGGTCGAAATTTTATTAGGTGGGTAGATTGTACAACCTGCTACATTAAAAAAAAAAAATTCGTCGGTGGTGTTACCCGAGATAGTATAAGTAAATAATTTCTCGAATGTAATCGATGGTACCGAGACTAGTATTATATGAGTAGGTTTATGTCATTGAAATTTTACATTTGGAATCGGTTTCGTTTGAGATTTGGCACGAAAAAGTGGAGAAATCTGTCTTCCTAAATATCTTCTCATCCTTATCCAACACATCATCTCACAAACAAAAAATCTCCCTTCTTCGAGGTTCGGGGCTTAAAACCACCTGCAACACAAACAGAAAATTTTCTTCCATTTCTCTCTTCGATTGTTGCTCAAACTCAAAGATCGTTGGTTGAATATCTTCCCCTCATCATCTTCTTTGAATTAAGGTAAGAAAGTTCAAATCTTTGAGATATTTCTTGGGTTTCTTTGACTCTAGTTGAGTTTTAGTTTGACTTTTTATTAAATTGAATTTAATTGTGTTTCTAAGTTTGTTATGGGTAGTATGATGAATATAAGTAGTTAATTCATGAGTTAAGATGTTGTTTGAGGTTTATGGTGATCGGTTGACTTTTCCTAGGTTAGTTGACTTTTGATGTTGACTTTTTTATAAGACTTTTAAATGTGTAGGGGGTTAATTTGGGACCTTATCAGAAGTTGTTGCAAAGTTAGAATTGTGATTTATAACGATTAGAGGGGGTTAGGTTGAGAAAGTGTGATTGGTATGTTGAGTAATAATTGAGATTTTGGAGTATAGGTTGTTATTTATGGACTTGAGGTTAAATAAGATGACTTATAAGTTGATTTGAAATGTTAAAGTGATAAGGTGGAAATTTGGAGGGGGGCCGATTGGGTTGTGTCCGACGGGGTTGTTATTTCGTTGTCTTATTCGTCGTTTTAGACCGTTTAGCAATCGTTCCACTTAGAGTTGGTAATGTATCTTCTAGAACGCAAGTATAGTAGTAGGTTTTGATTGTACTTTCCGGGTGTTTTTGTTAGGCGTTGATCGTGGAAAGGGGCAGTTACCGTGATTGTGATTTCGCGAGGATTTTGTGGTAGCTAGCAGAGGTGAGTACTTATCTCACGGGTGCTACATTACGTACTTACTTTAAATTGTGTGAAACATGTCATTGTGGTATGATTATGTGAGAATAGTATACATGTCATTGTTGTATGATTATGTGTGATTCATTTGTGTGAGCCATGATATGATTATGTGATTGTATTTCTGTGGCGTTGAAGATTTGCTTGAGGTAATAGCTTTGAACTCCTCGAACTTATGCTTCTGTGTTCGTGGCCTTGTCGGGCATTTCGGTGGTTCGCGGCCTTGCCGGCACTTCAGATTTCTCGTGGCCTTGCCGATCTCCGATTGATTTTTGATCGCGACGCTTTAGCCGCTAAAGGCTGGATATTGCTTCTGGGGAATAGAGTAGCTAGTTGCCGAGTGCTACGGCCGGATATTTAATTCATAGCTTGGGATGATTAGGGTTACACCTCCTTCCTTGCGCGATACGTGACGCTATCGCCTTATACTTCGGTATAAGCGTTTGGCCTTATACTCTCGGGTATAAGTGCGGTTTGGCCTTATACTACGATATAAGTGCGGTTTGGCCTTATACTCTAAAGCGTAGCGGCCGGGCCTTATAGTTGGTATAAAGAGTGGGGTGTTTATTAGCGATTGGTCCATTCCGCAGTAGACGGATCGAGCATATGCAAGATTGTGGTGTCAGTATAGCAAGTGAGATATTTGGTAGATAGATGATCTACGACTAGAGTTATAGGTTGTCGGTTGGAGTCTCCGTGATTTTATTCCGGTGATCAGGTGCCTTATCAGGACTTTGTATTATATCTTGACATGTTACGCCTCGAGACCTTCTTTGAAATTTTATTATACGGCCTTATTAGGTACCCGGTATATACATATTTATTCATATCACTACTATATCTATCGACCGCCTCAAGCTGTATGGCTTACGCTTTCACCCCTCGTGTTAAAAGCCACTAAGCCATGGGGCTTACACCCCCTTTTCGCTTTGGGCTGCATTTCATTTGTGCCGTGCCGACAGCGGCATTTGAAAGTTAGAGGTCGTTTGAGAGTTTATATTCCGAGTGGCGGTGTGAGCATCGGGCGGCCGGGTATCCTTACAGCTCGTTTTTGTGTTGTCAACCGCTTGTTGATTGTTGTATTTCATTTTCGTACTTTAGCCTTGTCGCAATTATTTTATTCGTGATACGGTATTTACTTCCGCTTGTAGCCTCACGGCATTATCAGTTTTTGAGATATGTCGTATAAGTATATGGAGTCGGGTCAAGTTCGACATCACCTCACGGATCAGAATTTTAAAACTGCTTTTTTCTAGAATTTTAATTGTAAATTAAATTTTTGGATAAAATGCGTAGTTCTTTAAACTGAGTCGTCCATCAGTATGGTGACTCTAGTGTTCAGGATTATAATGATTTCAATTGTGGGCTGCCCACTGGGCGGGTCGTTATACCGTATTTTTTTTACATTGACATACTAAATTCTACTCTATTTTATTCACCGTTAATTGGGCAAATTAAACATAACTTTATGTGAATAAACAAGTTAAGGAGAAATCCATAAGACTTCAGGGCAATATAGTTATATACATGCTAAAGAGATTTCCTCATTAAACCATCAAGATGGCTATATGCTTATAAAAGACAAGTAACGACACTCCAGCTTATTTAAAACTTGGATTAATCATATGGACACGCATTCAACTTAGGTTCAAGCTACTAACTATGCGATATGATTAAGAGATGATTAAATTTTGATCTCAATCGAAGGTGATGATGCTATAAAGACTAATATGATATATTGTCTCTTAGCCATCATATAAATTTTTTAAATAATTCGGTTTAATCTCTTTTATAATCCAAATGAGAACACTATTGATCGATATTTGAATCGTCGGTATCTACATTTCAAGAAATATCATTGGTATTTAGTTTCATCACAAGATAAACTTTTCTCATGAATCAAGGATAAGCATAAGTCAGGGTTTGTATAACTGTGGTAAGAATATTGTCCGCTTAGTTTGCACACCGCCAGAAAGTCGAAAGTGCACAAATTGCTATAGTTTGAAGTTAATTATTAACTTACTGGCCTTCAAACATTAAGTGCACCGAAAGAAGGATATTTAATAACACTTGAGAAATGGAAAGAGAGGTTTGATAAAACCTCATATCTCAAATGATTTGTTATAAAAAATTACAATGTCATCAGGTCTAAATTAATTGCCTTGAACACTATTTGACTCACATGGTTTTTAGATCATGATCAGCCAGCCAAGTATAGTAGTGAGTGAGATAAGACACGTAAAGAAAGATTAACCTGAGCTCTTGGTGTAACGACAGTGACTACATTATAAGAGCACATAGTTCCTCCATGAATGATTGAAATTTCAAATCAAGCTTTTGGACTTAGATTTACAGTGGATGTCATATTTAATATAGACACCTACACTTTTCAATCTAGTATCGTGTGATTCTCATTAGAGGAATGCTTATTCTATTCTCTTCTTAAAAGACACGATATTTTTAGTAACAAACAATTGAGTGATACTTGTGACAATGACTTTAACAAGACTTGAATTCAATCTTAAAAAGATTTAACTAAGTCAATAGTTATTAGACTTAATCAGAGTTCGCTTAATGTTGATTAAGTTTGTAGAACACATACACAAGTCGATCGAGGATACAAATCATTGAATAATACATCATAATTGGGATAAGAGTACGTGGGAGGACCATATAAATTACTATCAAGTTTTGAATTAAGTATCATCAACACGAGTAATGTATTATCCGAGGAACGAGACATCATTCTCGATCTTAAAAAGCCGCATTTCGATAAAGATACGCAAGTAAAAGAATAATGGACGAATCTTTCAATTGATGTACCAAAATAATTTTCACTCTACCTTAGATGTATCACAAGTTTGAGTGATACAAGTAGCATCAAGGTTTCAATGTGAATAAACAACGGAATAAATCACATATCAAAGTTGTCAGATTTCAATTTTAAAATAAATTTATTTATACACAACTGTGAGACAACTTAAGAGTTATGTTTGATAAACAAACTTTGAAATGTCTCGATGGACTAGTTAATATTATGTCACCGAAGTAGACAAAATTTAACACGGGGTCTAATCTTGAGATTATATCATCATGTACATAACCAAAAGGAAACTGGTATTTATTTCTGAAATAACCCGTTCCGTCTAAGTATTATTTTAATATTATTCGAGGGTAGAAATAAGTTCATGTTCGAAAGGCGCTATAACCGGTAAGAGAAACAAACCGCAAACCAAAAGGACCTAACACCATTCTACAACATTCCCCACCAACCCAATCACTATTCATCATCCAAAAATCTCACCAACCCCTTTCTCTATACGAACCCCCCCCCACCCCTATCTCCCAACCTGATTTTTTTTCTCAGCGGAATCTTTGCTGAAACTAGCTCCATAAATCTTGTTCCTCATCTCTTGATTATTAAAGGTATATTTTTAATCTTCAAATCTAAGCATTTTGAGCAATAGTTGTCTATTTTATAAGTTTAATTTTGTCGATTGAAGTTAACTTTGAGTCGGGACTTTAAACGGTATATGTAGTATCATCTAAGCTCGATTATGTGGTTAAGGATAATAATCGATTTTTAGGGTCGAATTTTGTTAGTTGACCGTAACGACCCACCCTAAGTCGGCCCGAGGTTAAGATCATTAACAACCTATACACCAGAATCACCAATCGATGGATACGATAACAAAATACGACCGATCTTATCAAAAACAAAACTCTATTCCATCGTGGTGTTCCAACAACACATTCAACAACAATAATAGACAAATAATACAATCCACCTGAATAATACAACCCAAGGATATACTAGAAAATCCAAAATACAACATAGGGAAAGTATGACAATCAGACCCCTTAATACAATACAACACACTAGTCTAGAAATATACAAACCGACAACAAAAGGGAAATGACTGATGAGGACTTCCTATGCCACCACCGCCTCACCCACGATCTCCACGCAACTCACAGCGATCCTCGCCTACCTCAACGAATGCTCCTAGAGACCTAGGCATGAAACGCCCGCCTACATTGTGGAGTCAAATGGCTGCGGGTTAATACAAATACCACAGACTTCGTTCCACTACATATATTCATGCTTATATATATAATCTATGCACATACATTAACCAGCCACACAGCCAGTTGAATAGTCGGCCCACATATCACATAGATTTCTCTTATACAATGTTACATAACGCCAAGTACACACGAGATTATATCCATAATGCATATTCATTTAAGGGAAATACCAACACACAAAGTCATCAAAACGAGGAATCCACCTCCACAAATAATACACACATACGAGGAATCCACCTCCAAATAATACACATATGAGGAATCCACCCTCCACATAATCGCATGAGGCCTCCACTCCATCCTCCCGAATCGAGGCTACACCCCTCAATGTGCATATCACACCAAGCCTCCCGAATCCGGGGCTACCCACACAATATGCACACCACACCAAACCCTCCTGGGTCACCACCGCCTCCGCAACACACAAAGCAATCAAAACACATCCGCATAATGTACCACACACACAACACACGTATACCCACAATCTCATAACATTAATCATAATCTCAATTATTTCACATACGAATCATAACCGAATTTACACATAAGATCAATCATAATCACACAATACACATATCGAATAGTCCCAAGACAACATGATGCAAAAATATATAACATAATATATATGAAAGAAACCCCTTAACGTGAGATTTGTACTCACCTCGCAGCCCAAAAGTAAGAATGATAAATTTAGGCGCCCTCGTATAGATCCGTGCTCAACTCCTATTCAAAGAAATTATACATTATAAATACATCTCAGAATAACTTCTCTTAACATCTATATAAACCCCCGAGTGTTATACCCCTGCCTCACGATTCAAATTTACAACTCTTAGCAATCATCCTATTCCTAAGATCGATACACTTCTAACATTCCAACGTGAATTCAAATTCCACCGCCAACTCGTAACATCCTTCAATATTCGTCATCACTCTTATTACCCCAACAATAACATCCTAAGCACATTTTAATCAACCCAATAAGCAATTGACAACTAATTAATCCATTAAATACAACCTCCAATTCTAAACACTAAATGCTACGAACTTTCCAAACTTTCAATCCAATCTCTATCTATCCACATCCAAACCAATAATTCTATTCCCAAAATAACTATATCAAAGTCCTCTAACCTCATATTAAAATTTAGAGTTAATTTAAGAAAAGTCAACAAAAAGTCAACCCTCAACTTTTACACTCACTTCTAACCCCAATAATTACTCAAAATCACCTCTAATCCCCTAAACTAAACTTAGATAACATTTTTATACCATAATAAAGTCAAGATCTAAAAGTCAACACAAAACTCAATTATATAAAAGTCAACTCAAGCCTTAAACGCATTTAGATTCAAGATTAAAACTCATACCTTTGATCAACGAGAGATGGGAAACGAGGTTATTAAGCTAGATTCCACAAGATTTGCCAAGAAAATGAAAAAAAAAATCAAGAGAAGAGTGGAAGAGGGAGTTCGGCCCTTGGCCTAAGGAAGAAGATGAAAATTTTGTTGTGATAAGGTTAAATGATGATAAGTATAAAAAGTTAGTGGAGGTAGCGGAAGCTCGGGCCCTTATGGAGTTTGTTTGGTCTCATTCCGTCAGAATTTCGCTTCTCTTCTGGCTTACTCAACCTAATTCGAACATGAGCTCACATTAAATTTCTATTCTCAAATATATTATCGCCAACCCATATTATCTTTATTCCATTAAATTTTTTAACTTTAACTCAAGAAAACACTCAATCAACAATCTAAAAAATCACATTAAGAAAAATGCTTATACTTTAACGGGTTATTTCATTGACTTTTAGGTTGTCTTTTTTTCCAAACCACCTTTTAAGTTGTAAAAGTATATATTTGGGCCTTAATATAGTTGTTTTGGAGTATGTGTTTTGATTTGTACGCGGGTCGTAGCAGTATTACGTTGATTTGAGTTGTTGTAGCGAGTAGTAATTGGGTTTTTGATCAAGGTTGTTAAAAATGGATAAATTAGTTTTGGAAAAAATTGATTTTGGGTTTATTAGAAATTGTTTAAAGTGTTAGAGTGGGTGTAGGGGCAATGACATGGGTGGATCAGCGTTGGAAAATTGTTGTTTTATTAGTTGTCTAAGCACGCTTAGTAATTTTTTTTCCACCTAAAGTTGATAATTGGTAACTAAATTATGGTAAAGTTGGATAGTTAACTATGGGGTTAATATGGTAGTAAGTAGTAATTGTACTTCCTGTGTTTTTAGGCGTGAAGGAAAGACACTTGATTGATTAGGGCGCAGACGCTTCATATCATAGCTAACGTGAGTATTTATTCACGGTGTGTATTAGTTTACTTCTTCGTGGAACGGGTTGAATTTGGTAATAATCAGGGAGTACGTTTATCTTATGTATTATTGTGTTGGATTATTTGAGCATACGTTATTGGTCGAGTAGTTGGGTCAGGTGTGATGTTTTGTTGGTCGGAGCGGCACGGAACGCAGCCTGCTTAGCTGCTGATGCGTGATGAGTTGTACCACCCAATTTGCCTTGTACTGCATGAGTGTGTGTTGTATTTGCCCTGCACTGCGGACGAGTGTGTTGTTGCCCGGTATTGCCTTGTGCTTCGGCATGAGCGTAGCCTGTTTGGCCTCGCACTGCTACGAGCGCTGGGTTGTCCGGCATTGCCTTTGCACTCGGTACGAGTGTCAGATTTGCCTCGCACTGCTACGAAAAGGTTGCTTCCGGTATCGCTTGTACTCCGAGTGTATTGGGGTTGTATTTTCCCTGCACTCCTCCGTTACGAGTGTGTCGTTATCCGGTATTGCCTTGTACTTCGCATGAAAAGGCCAGATTTGCCTCGTATCTCAAGTTACAAGTGTGTCATATCCGGTATTGCCTTATACTCAGTACGAAAAGCAAGCCAGATTTGCCTTGCACTGCTACGAGTGTGTTGTTTAGCTTATGTCGATGGGCATAAGTTTCTTCTGCTGTGCCGAGGTTGATTATATGTGCATTAGTTGTAGAACCGGATTCATGCCGAGTTGATTGAAAGTTGTTTAAGTGGCCGAGTAGTGCCAACGTTGTTGGTAGAGTTGTGGAGTTGGATGGTGTAGTTGTTAGTCAGGATGCTTTTTAAGCATTGTCAAGTTGATAGAGTGGAGTTGTAGACTTGATTGGGTATTGTTGTCGTTGTTTTCTTGAAATGCATGATTTTTAGTGTTGGATGCCCTTTATTAAAATGTGCATGTTAGTTTGATTGGGCCTATGAATTTATGACCATAGTAATGTCGTTACTGATATACCTTTATGATGCGAGCATGATAATGAACCCGCCGGCATTATTTTCTTTATTATGGCCTTCGAAGTTGTAGTATTCTCGCCATGTCTACCTATTTATGCGAATCCCTAACCATTCTTATATTACACTAAGCTAAGGAAGTTACTCGCCTCGAGATAACATATTCACTAAGCTTCGCAGCTTACACCCTATTCGCTATGAAGTACTTTTTATTTGTGCCAAAGTTGACAGCGGTGCTTCAAATATTCTGATCTCTTCTTTCGAGTGATCGTGCCTTAGAGCCTAGGTGAGCGACGGTGGCAGTAGATCCTCACAGTCTCATTGTTTTTTATCAGAGTTCGGGTTCCTCTTATTTGTTGTTACTTCCTAATTTGAGACTCCGAGCTGTATGTATGACATTTTAATTTTGGTCGACATTGTTGGATGCCGGTTGTTTTGTGTTGTTAGAAATACCACGATGAATCATTTTCTTTAAAAACCTGCTCTTTTCTAAAATGTATATTTTTTATTTGGTTATTTATGAACCAGCGAAGTCTTTTTAAATTTGAGTCATCCATCGACAGACTCGCGTCCGTGGATTGATGATTCTAACCTCGTGGCCACCAAACTCAGCGGGTCGTTACAATTTACATTTACTATAGAATTTACAATTTTATTATATTTATAGTATCTTCATTATGAAGTATAAAGGGTGGAAGCAAATATATGACTTGAATGTATTCAAGCGGCTCCCTTAGGCGAGCACCTAATTCAAAGTTGTTAGAACTCCTTCGTTATATCATGAATATTATGTGAGAATTCCTTATGGCTAATGCAAAGAGACATGATGATATGAATAATTCATATTCCAATAGATAACTCAAGTTCATTTAACTGAAATAAAATTGGAATACACGATTTGAGTATATAACTCACTCTATTTACTTTCTAAATGGTGATTCATCAAAAGTAAGAAAGGTGTTTGCATTAAATGAACATATAGCCATAAATCAAACATTTGGTTTTCAAAAAATAGTTGAATGTATTCATTGCTGACTCTCGCACATGTCTATTTCGCAACTTTTCTTATTGATTACCCAATGCAGCAGTATGTGTGTTTAAGTGACCGATCCAAAGAATATTCCTAAGTAATGATCGCTGATTTACGGGTACTTGACATTGTTATTGAAGTTCACATCTCAAACGAGAATAAGGAAAATGATTATACTATCGCATCCAAGTTGCAAACTCGAGAATATAATGGAGTTAGAATTCATCTGATATTTTTATTGAAATAAAAAGGATCAATAAAGGAAGATGAACCTTAAGTTCGTTAAAGGTTAGCTGAGCACAACTAGACATAATGCTTTCGTACATCGAGTAATTAAAGGAATTCTATTACAACCTTGAAAGGTATAATAGTAATCGATTCTTGTACATCTATAAGCCGAATTATATATATATATATATGCCATATTAGTCACGAAATATAAGCTTAGATGATATTTGCTTGTTAAGCTCTAATTCGTCATGAAGCTTGAGGTGAATAAAATCTATGATAGATTAAATTCTATGATAGATGACATTCTATCGACAAACAACTCTATTAGAGGTCCGCTCCCACAAGTAAGGACCTCACGTAATTGAGAGTGGTTGGAGTTTATTACATGGTAATATGATTCACCGTATGCCATGTCGCATCGGCTTGCCGTATATCGCGCCATGACATAACATGATTGCCGCCATATGAATTGTGAGATTTTACCAAAAGCGTATTCATGCATTCGAATATTCTTTGTAGTAACTTTAAGAGAATAGAGGTAACTATAGTTATAGGAAATGGATCAGTTATTGATCTTCACCTGGAATTGAATGTGAAAATAGTATCATGGATAATTGTCCCATGCGTGTAACAATCAAGTAGCCAAGTGATTCATTTAACGAGGTGTTTAGTATACTCAGAGAGTAAACTAAAGAAGTTTGAAATGCAGATATAACTTGACCACTAATTTGTATTATTGGTAACGTTGTTAAAGAATATGAATGTATTAAGATAGATGTGTTTTAACACACTTTAATCAGACAAACCCAATTCGATGATAACTCGAGAAATTTCTAAGTGCCACAAAAATCCGACATAAGCCCTTTACATATACCAAAACGAGATTTTTCCTTGTCACACTTAACTAGCGCAGTGCCCGACCACCGAGCGCAGTGGGTATTTGAGAAGAAACTGGACCTAGATGGTAATGTCCATAGTTTCAAGACAAAGCTTATGGCAAAAGGCTTAAAACCCATTTTGCCTACAGCTGTATATGAACTATATCAGGATAATCTTAGCCATCGTTGATTCCATGGTTGAGAGACCGAGCAGATGGATGTAAAGACTACTTGTAAGTAGCTTTTTGGTTAAGGATGATTGTAATCATTCACCTCCGGCTTTGCATGTCCTAAAGGACCTAAGAGTTTCATGCAAGTTTAAAGGATCCATGTGTGGACTTAAGCGAGTATCTCGGAGTTGATATCTTCTTCTGTGATTGAATCAACGTTTGATTTCACGAGTTCGAAGAAGAAACTGAATGATGCAAGGTTCGGTGGGAGCTAGTTCATTTACTTTCTAGAATAAGTTAAGCAATTGATTGAATGCGTAATTTCGCTTTTACAACTGGACAGTTAATCGCAATATATGAATGCATAATTCATTCATATAGTTATTTATTGTTTCACAGTTGGTTGAAATAATAAATCCTAAGGCAAGTCTCTAGCTTAGAGAGAGATAACCTGCGGAGTGTTAACAAAAAAGAACCTCAAGTCTAGAAACATAAGATAGTCAATTTTTCCCTAGCCAGATGCTGATGGTTTTAGGACAACTAGCATTTGATGACCAATATAGTAATTGATTGATGATCAATTTTCTGATCAGCGAGAGCCAGAAGTCTAATCAATCTACGGGGTGCTTACTTTTGTATAACTCAGGAGCGTTGGTTTGACTAACGCAAAGTCATAGAAGATATGTATATCTGTGTCCTATCAATTTTGCTTAGAATCACAGTTTAGCAATTCTAGACCTCGCTGTGATATATAACTATTTGTCCATCCTTGATATACAAGGTAGATCTCAGGCCTCTCGGAGAATCATGGCTGATTATGCGCACCCGACGTTGTCGGTTTATCAGTATGTTTCATAGTTCGAGTAAAGAAAGTCGTGGGTGTTTCATGACACACTTCTTATGGTTAGCCTGTGACTAGAGATCGTGAGACAAAATGAAATTTCAAAAAGAATCGCCCAAAGGCAAGTTTCGAGTATCGAGTATCAATAGTTATTGGTTTATTATGCCCGCTATGCACAATTATCAGAATAATTCATTTACTAATTTAGTGAATGTGATTATGGCAACGAATATTCAATCATAGTAATTGTAATTACTAGTCGGGTTCTCATGATACTGAGGCTTATTCCGTATCACAGATCCTCATAATCTGCTATATACAATATTAATGGTCTATTATATTATTATGTCAAGCATTATTCAAGCTTCAGAAGGTCACACACATACAAAGGAGGTTGAGTTATATTAAAGCCATCAAATTAACGTAGATTCCACTGGATTAATGTAATATACCAGTAACAAATATTTTTGATGAACTTGAATTTAATTTGATTTTGTTAGATCAATCAATTTCAATTTTGCTAATTGGAACTTGCTTAACTAAAATTCATATGATTGATTAACGAGTTGGTTTCTTAATAAGATTATTTAAGATCAATTAAATATTAATAAGTTGTTCGTTTAATTGGCTTGATAAGTCTAATTAAATAAAAGGGATTTTGCTTAACGAGCTTGGCTCGTTTGTTAACGGGTTAGGTTTTTATGTGAGCTCCATAAATATAAGGCTTTACATGAAACACATTAAGCAACAAAAACCTAAAATCCCTAAGTCAAAAATCGGCTCCCCCTCCCCTTAGGGATAGCCGATTTCTTCAAGTGCAAAACAATAGTTTTTGCTTTGATTAAATCATCTAATATTCATCCAATTCTAACAAACTTGCCGCTGGTATTCAACCCCTCCCGTAATGGATCAACTAGATAAGATCAAGCAAATCGCGATGCTATTATATATCGAATTGGAAAGGAGGCTTCATGGTAGATTATCGCTTTTTTTTTCGCTGTAATCGTAAGTGTTCTTATTTTTGTATATTGTAATATCTTTTTAGATCTGAAATATATAATTAAAATGATCATGTTTATATGCTTAGTTGATTTTATTCAAGTTATTCATATGAAATTTTCATCACTACCCTATCTCACAACCCCCACCACTACCTGCACCCACTGTAAATTCATTAAAATCTCCCCACCATTATCACTGGACACATCACCCTCTTTCACCCCTACCCAACCCCCAACATCCAAAGCCACCCCCACCCCTGATCTTTAAACAAAATAAAACAATAAATGTTGGTTTGCCGAACATTGATTTTAACTTGATTTGGAGGAACCTGTGTTTGATAGTTGTATTATATGGACTGATGGCCTGATCAATTATTTATAATTGGTTCCGGGATAATTGAAAATGGACTCACAAACTCAAGTTAGAAGCATTGGCATCAGCTCCATGAAGTAGCTTACACATTGACTTGGCCACATTATTTTATACATGAAGGATTTTTGAAGTAGCAAAAGCCTTCAGTTCCATTCTGATTGGTATCGAGTAATCTAGAGGGGTGGTAGGGGTAGTAGGGTGCGGGCGGAGACAGTGGGGTGGGGGAAGGGGTGGTGGAGGTAGTGGGGGCCAGTAGAAAAGGTCAAAGTAGACAGTGTATCAGTATTAAAAAGAAGTGCTGTAAGATTTATTTTAATTATATAAAATATTTAAAAACGTGCTCCAATACTTTAATCCTTATATTTTAATATAAATATAGATGTAACAGTTATTATTTTAACTGCTTAAAGGAGGAAAATTATATATGTAGTGGCCATGCCAAGCCTGTATAAGCATGAAAAGATGGCACGCCTGCGAAAAGTACGGAGGCCGCCTGCATAAGAGCAAAAAAGCTGGAGCACTACATAAAAATTAACTCAAGGCTCAAGTGAGGCCTCGCCAAAAGCCTTCATTCAAATTGGAATTCGTATAGATTATTAGTCGCGCCATTTTGGGCAAATGGGAACTTCATTCACATCATGAGATTTAATGGATAACACAATAGGCCGGACGGAACACGCCCGGTTAAGTACCGCATACTCCAGTGGCCCATGTCCATGTCCACCGACGGCGTTTTAGTGCGCCGAACGCCAACGGCAAGCACGAGAATACGAGGCCCACTCCATCCACCGACCACCAGTTAGCGCCGAAACGACCCGGCTCAATCCACCGGACGCCTCGCTGCTCACCAACTAGACATCCTGTTTAGTTTAACAGTTTATTTCTCACAAGTCACACCTATTTACACTAAAGCAAATAAAAAACAAACCACACACATCCATAAAATAAACCACAAATATCTAAACTGAAATTCAACAAATTCACAAAACAAACTTCAAACATCAGAACCAAAGTTTAAACATCTAAAAATAAAACAAATCATAAACATCGAACTAACCAAAGTTCATCTATCGATAGAACAAAATAAACTAAAGTTCATTCATAAAAGAAAATTTAAAACAAAGAACACAATTCTTCTTCATCTATCATATCTCTTGAGTATTCGGGAAATCAAGGACGCTGACGCGACGCCTCGATATACATTATATAAGACGTTATGAATTTCAGTTACATGAAGATCAATGGAACCGACGATTTTCAATCTTCTACATTCCAAGTTGATATTCTCCCCAACCTACACATTTTAACATTCATAAAAAAAATGACGCTATATCTGTATTATTACATTCATACCTTTATATATATCCTACAACATCTCATGGGTCACCATAGAACGAAGATGTCTTATTATATCAACTTTAACTTAATAGAGAGAATGAAATAAATCTCGACCCTCGTTTAATTAATTAAAAATCGAGTAATTGGTAATTCGACGTAATATAATAAAAACAGGATTCGGGAACGTAATTGTTATCAAATAGCGAACTTAAATTATAGGGTAAAAATTTAATTGGGAAAAGTTGATTATGATTTTACGTGCGGGTTTAAAAAAATTATGTTCGTTAATCCAGCTAAAAAGAGAGACCTTATTAAAATAGCATTTTATTCTTTGTTTCATCATCCTACACTATAAACAACAAAAAAGAAAAAGAAAAACCGAACTCCAAAACCATCGCCTCTTTTTTCTATTGAAAGAACTCAAAATTTTGATCATCATCCTTTGCTCTAAAATTCCAGAAAAATATACCAATCTTCTCCTCTCATCTTCCCCGTCGTTTTAAGGTATGAAAGTCTTCATCTTTTTAAGTTTTTGAGAATTTCAAAAATTAGGATTTAAGGATTTCGAATTTAATAATTAAAAATTTGTTAAATTATGATCTTTGGCTCTTAGATTGGTGGTTGTCAATGGAAAGAATTGAATTTTTGTTAATTTTAACAATTTATTTCGAAATTTTATATAATTAATTAAAGATTCGATTTTTATGTTAGATATGTTTAGATTTGAGATGTTTATGATTATAGATATAATAATAGAGTTTTTCCAGTAATATATTCATGAGAAATAATTATTTTCGTATTTTTAATTAATTTTATATTATAATTTCGGATTTTTGGTAGAAAATAGAAATAAATTATAATTTTGATTCTTTTAAAATAAAATTCATATTTTTATTGTGTTTATTACTGGATTACAAACTAACATATAATAATCTTGGAATTTTGGGAAATGTTTACTATTTTGTTTATTTATTAAATAGAATGAAGATTTTAATAAAAAAGGTGAAATTTTTATGATTGTAAATTAGAACTGGAATTGTTATATTTTTTATATGAGGTATGGTTGGACTATAAATCAAATATAAGAATTTTGAAGTCCGCTTGGTATTTATTTTAAATTATCAATGCAGTAAATGACTGGGCTTTTGGGGGCACTAAATAAATCGTATTTTTATATTACAAAAAATATAAAACTGATTTCTTATTAAACTATATAGTACATTTTGGGACCTATGATAAAATATTAAAATTTTCGGACCTATTATGATATTTACTTGATTTTTTATAAAGTATCGAGAATTCTCTTTTAAATAGTTAACTATCGATAGTTCACTGAATAATTAATAAGATACATTTAAAAGTAAGGAATACCTAAGTTTGATTAAATAGATGCGAAATATACCATGTACGACTTGAAGTATTTGATGGAAAATGTAATCTTATTATATTATTTTAGAGTCGACTCGGGACCCGAGATTGTTTTGACTAGCCGTTGCTGGTAGTTTCAAGGCCAAGGGTACCAGTACGTAGGGATTTATCTCCTTGGTGTCGTTCCTTTAAGCATTTCGCATGTCACCGGATCGTAGATGTCATTATACGCTATATTACTTTATTTGAAAGCGTAGAATATGCTGTGAAGTTATCGCTTTCTTAAATTGCTGTGTATACATCATGTTGGACCGATATGGCTGCGCTGATGATACCGTGATGACTCAAATGTTTTGATTATATTGGCGCGAGACCGCAAATACGACTGCGATTTATCGTCATGGTATCTGGGCCGCGTTAATCAGAATACGTAAACCGTGCTATTGAACTTTTTGATTGAGTCAGCGCAGTGGTCTCATGTAAAGGGTCTTGTTCAGGTGTTAGGTCAGTCGAGCCGCATGTGTAGGGAATACGATCCATTACGGATTTATCGAAACAGCATACACGGGCCGCCAAAGGATACTTTATGTTACATTTATCAGACATTCTTTTATATAAAGTGACTTCCACGGGTCGTTATAAGACACATTTAAGTAAGCATATGTGACCATTTTGGGTTGTTATAGCATTATGTCGCCATCAGATTCAGAGTGTGGGCATCATGGCGGCATGTGTCAGGGGATGTTCTGGACGTAGTGTTTTGGTATTTTGTCAGGTTGATTTTGTGGACCTCGCTGGTCACGGGCTTCGTGGTAATATGAGAAGGATATGAAATTTACTTTTTTCCATATCGATTAACCTGTTTGACTTACGTGTTACTTTCAAATCCTATACTCACTATATTTGATCTTCAAGGCTCTATCAAGGCCTGGCCATAATATAAACTCACAAATACTAAGTAGTGGTAAATATTTGAAACTCAAGTGAGCGTTTTTTACTATCAATCGAATCGCTAGTTTTATATATATATATATATATTCCCTCAAGCGGGTTCTACTTTCTGACTTCGTTTCAAGCGTAATGAGTCACCACTGGGGCGATAAGCTTCCACGCTAGCTGGGCCGACCCTCAAAACTTTCAACAGTAGTCACGTAGAAAGTAGGTCATGGACCTTCGAGCTCGTTTGTTATACTTCTTTAGGTGAGCGCGCGGCTAGTGGGATCCGCAAATTTCATTTTATTTCTCACCCTTTATCGAAGCTGAGTCATTGTTACTCCGCTTATGGGCGATTTATATTATGGATGTATTATTGAACACTTCGCTTTTTTTTAATGTCACTCTTATGTATCGAATATGTAATGTCAGTTAGGTTTTGCCATTTATGATGTCCACGCTGCATTTTAACTATTTCTACTTTTACCGCTTAAACTGCTTTTAAACTAAATTTTTATTTTATATCATCGCTGGGCGACTTAGGTATCCATTTTTCTACTAACGAAGTCTAATCCTCGAGGCGTGCCGACTCGGGCGAAGTCAAGCATGGTAGAATAATAAACAACTTCCAATACTAACAAGATTACAAGTGAATAAGTAATATAATAAAAGTAATAGAATGAAATGATTGTATCAATATTCAATGTAACTTAAACGAGAGAAGATGATGATACTAATTCCTTTGAAATTCTTGATTAAATAATTTATTCTCTAAGATAGAATCACATCAATTTGAGCATATAAAACTTTTATAATTGAAGTAGTAAGAAATAAGGATGACATATATTACCTAAAGAAATGAATCAATGATGATATTTGATGTGAGGAATGAAATAAAGTAGTGCTTCTTTATTTATAGGAGGAAAAAACTACTAGTTTTTGTGAACCGGACGTTCGGTTAGTCCAAGTTGAGGTCCGCTAATAACAACTATATTACTCCAATAGTCAATGTTTAAATAAAGTTTAGTTACCGGACGTCCGGCCATGTGAAGCTCGGACGTCCGTTATGTGAAGTGCACGTCCGTTGCGCCCAAGAGGATTTATCCGCTATAAGACTGTTTTAATCCAACTTAAAAAGACTACATCGAAGTCCGGTTTAATTAAGCGGATCCGCTACGCTAAACGAACCACTAACTAACGCAAGGTCCCACCAATCGAACACGCAAATCTAATATGTGTCGAGACTAACTTCTTTTGGCTAAAAATCTCACCTCCCACCCCACCCTCATTGGGCCAGTCGGTACCCAACCAAACGAACGCCGAACCGAACCAACCCAAACCGCATTTCACGAAATTTCTGACCAATAAGGCCCACCGATCCTGGGCTCACTGCAAGACGCCTAATGAGACTATGTACAATGGCCCATTTAATAGGGCTTTGTTTAATATTCTGCCAAAGCATAAAGGTATCAACGAGACTTTGATTCACCCTCTTGCTCTTTCTGGTTTCACTACTAGTGATCCAAATTGAAAAGAGAGAAATGGAGAACTCAAAGAATGCTGCCTCCGATTTTAATTCTTCTTCTAAATCTTCAATAACTCACGTCATCTTCGATATGGACGGCCTCTTACTCGGTAACCATTCTTCTTTATTACGGACTACTTCACATTTATGTCTATTATGCAATACCCGTTCCACATTATAACAAATACACGTGTCATGATCTTAACTTAGTGTAGTAGAGGATCCGGACTTCCCTGTTAAGTTGATTCATATTGGATCAATGATAAATCAATTACGTTGAAATCAGGAACGGACCCACAATTTCAACATTTGTGTTCATTTCATCATTTAACATATAATTAGGGAGTATTTAATATGGTATTCATTTGAAGATAATAGAGGTGAATAAAAGGAAGAAAAAATGCTTTAGGTAAGTTTTGAAGTAGTGACTTTTGATAAGTTAGTGAAAGAATTAACCATTCGAGCTAATTTTTTCATTGTAGGGTATTCTTCTCAATATCTAAGTACTATGTAGGTCCGTCGCTGACTGAAATGTTGGTATGCTTGTTCAGACACAGAAAATTTCTACACTCAAGTGCAAGAGATTATACTGGCAAGATACAACAAGACATTTGATTGGTCTCTCAAGGCTAAAATGATGGGCAAGAAGGCAATTGAAGCAGCTCGGGTCTTTGTCGAAGAGACTGGAATTCAAGATTCATTATCTGCAGAAGATTTTCTTGTGGAAAGAGAAGATATGTTGCGCTCCAAGTTTCCAACAAGTGAACTCATGCCAGGTACAACACAAGCTCTCTTAAGCTTTAATATTCCCCTGAAGTTATATTTCCATCAATTTAGCTTATATGACCAATTCATCACTGAAGGGGAGAAAAAGATCTATACTCCCTCCGTTTTTAGTTATTTGTCGTTCTATGCTAAATTTATGTTTCAACATATTTTTCATTCTAGCATAGAAAATTGTACTTCTACATTTCTTATGTTTTGACTATTTTTTGTTTTCCTTAATCTATCTGCAAATGGATAGAATGACAAATAAAAAAATGGATGGAGGGAGTACTTTCTTACTATACAACATAAGTCGTAATGGTATTCTTTTACATAGAGTCTTTTTTCCTTAGTTTTTTAATGATGTCAATTACTCTCCATTTCATCGGATTGGAAGTATTCTATGCATATCTTAAATCATTTATTTCTATTACAAAAAACCGTCATTCAATAATTTTTTTGTTACTTGGTAGGCTGAGGTATTTGGTTAAGCCCATCCATTCTTCTAGGAGCGAATTAAAAAAAGAAAAGAAAAATTAGATCTAGTTTTGTGTTCATTCCTTCTGCTCAGTGCTTAAATCTGATTTTACTAATGGTGCCAAATCTTATTTGAATAATGAGGGCATCACTAGGAAAATGAGGTAGTTGGAATCTTGATAGCTTGAGATGCCATACGATGTATTATGTTTTCACCCACTTCTTAAAGTAGGCGCAATATGCACTAGAATAACATGCCGTGTTTAAAACTATTTCACCCTTCTAAATCATAGATATAGAATCAGATGGAAAATGATCTGAAAGGTATATTTTTCATTGAAAGGTGTATTCTATATCTAAAAGTTTATTTAATTTCAATGGTCATTAGGTGTATTCTATATCTAAAAGTTTATTTAATTTCAATGGTCATTCCCCGCACCAATAAATGCAAAGGAGAATTGAAACAAGTACACCACAAGTAATGTTATTGGAAAAAAGGATGTTAGAATGTCTATTTGAAAGAAAGAAAAGTAGGTTCATTAACTATATTCTAGTTGTATGTCACACGACGTACTCTTTTCATGATTTATAAAAAAAACTTAAGTAATTGCGTAAGCACTTTGAAAGCTGTGCATGTCCCATTCTCCTTATTGACAATTCTAAATTATGTTGCATGGTCACTCAAGTTTTCTCTTTTTGAGTCATTTCAATAGTCAACTTTTATCTGTATTGGAAGTTTGGAACCTACATCATTAACAATTGTCCATTAATAGGGGCAAGCCGATTGATTAGGCACCTCAATGCAAATGGGATACCTATGGCTGTTGCCACAGGGTAATGTCTCCTCTTCCTAAGTTGGTGTATTCGCATACAATGAACTGAAAACAACTTCTAAGATTCGCGATTACATATGGGTTTCCCAGATCCCACAGGCGGCATTTTGAATTGAAAACACAGAAGCATGGTGAGATTTTCCAATTTATGCATCATATTGTTCTTGGTGATGATCCAGAAGTTAAACAAGGAAAACCATCCCCTGATATATTCCTTGCTGCTTCCAGAAGATTTGAGGTACGTTATTGCAATTTAACTAATTGCTAAGATGAAGTATTTGGTATTCGGATCACCTATTTTCCTTTTTCCCTTTTTTCACGTAACAATATTGTTGAATGATTTCTCTAATGTGTATTTTAGGGGCACATTTCGATCACCACAATGCAAATGTTAAGCCCTAAATTTTTTGTACAAGAATATTTTGCTAATTGATTGCCTCATAAGCCTTTTCCTGTTTAACGCCTCTTCACTTTTTTACATCGGCTAGTTAGCCTTTCATCTCCCAATGTGTGACACCCTGCCATGGATTCTTGAGCTTTTGAAACACAAAAACTGTTTTTATTTTATTTTGTGAAACTCCAAAACTAAGCAGAGGGGATTTGCATGAATTTTGAGTCGGAGGGGATTTGCATGAATTTTGAATATGCAAAGCTTAATCTGGTTTGAGTATGAAAATATTTCCATATTTATATTATGAGAAATGATTCTTGAATTATAAGAGGACGAGGTGCATAAAAATAATAGTGATTCATTCTTGTTCATATTTATTGACATGCTTGCAATGATTGTGGCTTATTTTCTTATTGCCCCCTCTACTATTGCGTTAGTTTGAAATTGCCCCTAATACTATTATCATTTCAAGTTGCCCCCTAAACTACACTTAGTATCAAATTCCCCCCTGAAATCTCAAATTTAGATGGAATGTTGTTTTAGTAGAAGGGCAAACTCAGAATATCACATATATTAGATTATTGAGACACTTTTTGAAATAACTAAACATGTATGTTAATTTGAAACTTACGTGATAGTATAAGCGCAACAAGAAAATAAGCCCATGATTGTTAGTGTACAATACATTTGTTCTAAATTCCTGGCATTTGTGAGAGCTGACTTTGTTTCAAAATAAAATACATAGAGTACATCACAGAAATAGATGTGAGTACTTAGTTTTAAATTAAAATAGATATCCAGCATAACTATGGGGCAAGTCATCTTGCTATGATTGTTAGTGCACATTTGTTCTATTGTTTGAAAATAAAATACATCGAGTACAATCACAGAAATAGATATGAGTACTTAGTTTAAAATTAAAATAGATATCCAGCACAATTATGGGATAAGTCATATAAATTATTGAAAAATCAAGTATTACAGGAAGCTCTAATACAATTGACATTAAGGGTGGAAAGCTAATTAACATGATAAAGAATAAAGAGATAAAATATGAAAGGACTCTTTGCAAGGTTAATGTGGTAGAAAATAAATTAAAAACTTGAGGGGTCCCTCTTTTAATTTACAAAAAAATCAAATAAACAGAACTTGTTTCAAGTGGACAAGTAATGACTCGCCAAAATTGATGGTATTACTTCCAAATACAGGCCCTTGATGCAATAACCTAACGACATGTACTTGTGTGCTGTCAGGGTGGTCAACTTGAACCGTGCAGAATTCTTGTCTTTGAGGATGCCCCATCTGGTGTTCTGGCAGCTAAGAATGCTGGAATGTAAGTTTTATCTTTATGCTTAAATAAATTGACGATGATGTATAATGTATGGTCATCACCTTTTATGAATTATGAGGGTACCTGCAATTGCACCTTAAAATTAGTCCTGCTCTCGGTGGATAATGTCCCTAAGGTTTTCATTGATAAAATTCTTGTCATGCCGAATTTCTTTTGTCCAAGTTACAACTGCAGAATGGTTAGCAGTTAGAGGTCCTTCTTTATCCTCCTTCCCCCACCCTTGCTTGGTATGTGAGATCTGGACATTGACAAACTCCAAATGCAACACAACATCTCCCAACTCTTTTATTTCTTCATCCCTATATCTCTAGTTTATATCTTCTCCCTCGCCAAATTATACAAGACACTGTTGCATTAGATGAGTGTCATCCTCATGTTGGTTTGCTATTCTGATTTTATTCTTTTATGTGGTGGCAGGTTTGTTGTTATGGTTCCTGATCCTAGGTTGGATAGCTCATATCACGCAATGGCGGATCAGGTTTTGGATTCCCTTACAAACTTCATGCCAGAAGAGTGGGGCTTGCCTCCTTTTGCCGACAAGGATGTTAAATGATTTTTGAAGTTGACTCAAATACATATCAATAGAATTCCTTTCGTGTGGTGTTGACATTAATTCCTGGTTCCATTCTTATGTTCCAAATGTTGGCCTTTAGTATATTTTCACATCAAAAGCATACTGCCTAAAGTTGTCTATGACAAGTATACTGTTCTGCTGCTTCATATCTTTGAAATTGCTTCAATAATTGTTGATCGAGGCTATAGTAACAACAGTGGGCATTACAACTGTTGGATTCCTGCTAGATTATAAAAATATTGCTTGTTTTTCTTTTAATTTCCCCCTAACTTATTGTGTCTGGCAATTGACAGAGATGTTGACCACTTTTGTAATGTTGCCACCAATAGAGAAATTTGGGAAACTAGCATACATTTGACCAATAATTTAACTTTTTAGTGATTTGGGGAGGGGAGGGGTGGGATGGAGCAGGTGGGGTGGAGTGGGGAAGAAGATGAAGTGTTCTATTTTTGTTAAGAAATTATGAAGGGTGTTAAAAATTAAATTGTTGGTCAAATAGGTATGTTAGTTTCCCACATTTGGGAAACTAGCACACATTTGTATGTTAGTTTCCCAATTTTTTCGCTACCAATAGGTATAATTTATTTCAAACTTCTATTTTATACCTTTTTGCTAATCTATGTTGATTTTGCTCCCAAACCCCACTTTACAATTGTTAGTTTTAATGGATGTTCTCATTTGGAATTTTCCAGGTACAACTAATTCCACTTTTCAAAAAAGAAAGATAAAGACCAATTGGTTAGAAAAATCTCTCGAAAAATCCTCATTTTACTATTCACGTTTAAGCTTATACATTTTCATTCCTATTGCAACTTATTAATGTTATTTTTCATTTTTCATGTTGCGACCAACTTTTTGAACTTGTTTTTGTTCGAGTATTAAAGTATTTGATCCACTAGTGTATGATTGGGCTTGATTCTGATTGATGTGTCACAGTTGGGTAATGTTTATTAATATCACATGGAGTATGAAATTTGATATAAAAATGTTATGGCATTCTTAAAAAATATGCCAATTTAAGATGCTTATGATGAAAAATTCGAAAAAAGTGCAAAATTATTTTATTCGGCTTAATTAAAATGTGTATCGAAATTCGTTAAACGAAGTTGGTACAGATTACTTAAAAGTTAAAAAACCATAAGCATATGATTGGCCTTAAATGATTTTTTTATTGAGAAAATGAGTACATCTTTAAAATGTCACCAAAAGAAAAAAAAATATATATCAAAAAATGATATTATTTGTATTTTAATTATTATCGTCGTTAATGAATAAAAAACAGCGAAGTAACTTTACGCGTATGATTTGTCTTTTGTTTCTACACTTTATCTATATTATATCTTTTGTCCTATTATTTCAGTTTGTCATCATACCTTTCTCTTAGTCTTTTTCTGTCCGATTTTGGTACTTTAATCCTCTCATTTCTTCATTCTCTTTTTCTCGCTATTTTCTTTAGGCGCTCTCTCTAATTTGCTTACATCTGCAATAAATCATATCAACATGGCAGGCAGTCCATTGCACCCCTTCACAAACACTATTTTACTTCAGATGAGCTCTGAAGACTCACTTTAATGACCGAACTCTTCCCATACAAAATAGGAGGGTGGGTTATTAATTCAAACTATAACGAAGCCATGCACAATAGAGAGTATCTTTCTTCCTCCTTGATTGGTTATTTTCAAGATTCAGAGGCATTTTCACAAGATCTTGTCAAGGATATGTAGAGTTTGAATGGCATTTAAGAGGAAATATTCATGTCACAAAGCAATGACGTATCTTCTTGTTCCACTTTCAAGTCCAGGCATATATGGATTTTGTGATGGAAAATAATCCTCTTAATGTTAATGGAGCACTATTAGTTGTTGATTTCTAGACTCCAAACCTGGTTTTCCAAACTTTCAAAGTTAATACTATTGGTATTTGGCTTCAAATACATGGTACCCTCTGAATACTTTGAAGAAATCACAATTTAAAACTTAGCACATACAGTAGGGGAAATTCTTGAAATTGTATGGAACTGTATTGTGGCATTCATGTAAGGGTTAAGGTTCGAATACCTCTGCATGCACTAGTTGTCCCAGGTGCATTCCTAAGAACAGTAGAAGGTCAAAGAGTTTGGGTTTATTTCAAATATGAAAAATTATTTAGGGTTTCTTATAATTGTAGGAGAATTGGGCATAATAATCGATATTGTTGGCTCTCAGAAATCATGGCACAAGAACTCATATCTAACATGCTCATAAATTCGACTAAATATTAGTAAGCCCTCGAACAAACTATTATTTGTGTTCTGTCACGTCGGAGTGTCATAAAAAAAAAAAAACAGGCTAAATAAATGCCCAAAAGAGAGCATACCAGGGGTTATTTGTTCATTTTCACATTCCACTTTATGGGCATCACATCAGAGCTTTTCCTATTACCAACTACTTCAGAAATATATTATTATTTTAGCATTAATGAAGTAACGAGGATGATGGGGCTGCAGCAAAGGAGACTAATGTAATACAAGCAAACAATCAGCTTCAAGGTAATGCTGCGGATTAAGAAAATGAGGAGGAATATAATATTGATCAAGAAGAGGAGGAAAAGCTTGAGGAAACTGATGAGGTAGAAGTGACTGGTGCAAGTTCACAAATTCAGCATCAAACAATGATGATGACTCGCACACCTTCAGGGGCTCAAGCATTATTAGTGGTGGAAAAAAGAAAGAAAAATGAACAGATAAAGATCGTTGGCAACTACCTCCTCAACAATCCAATCAGCGCCACTACTCCACCACAAGAAGCTACAGTAGAAGTTGTATAAAACTCTGATAATAATGTCTTCTTATGAAGAGATGACTTAACCATACACCCACACTCTCTGGGTGTTGGAAGCTATGAGATAATAGATGCCATTCGATTCAGATTGATCGATTTGATTGTACAATCGATTTAATCATTGAAATATATAAGTTTAATATATATTAATTGTTAGATAATAATAATTAATATTTGCAAGTTCTGCAAATTGTCGGCGTTAACGATTCACGATGGATTAATAGGATAAAATTGTCTATATATTAAAGCAATAAGCGGTTAATATTGTTTAATATGTTACTTTTGTCGAAGGAAACATTAGAGGCAATCAGTCGAAGGCATGGGGAGGGGGTGTGGTGGGCGTTTTTGATGAGATGAGGAATGGATGAGTTTTATTCTCCATGCAAAACTCGTCAATTTAAAATATAGGTTGCTTGAACTCTCATAACTTCTAAGTCTACATGATTTGATTTCGAAATCAAAAAAAAAATTATCCTCATCTCTACTGCCTTTGGTAGAGACGAGCCAAGGAAGAGAGAAATATTTTTCTCTTTCATTTTATTCACAGTTTATAACTGTCGTTACAGTAAAGCACTACGGAGTGTTCGATAATTTCTTGGTAGTATGGATACTCTTGGAATCTTTCTATGTTGAGTATTGTGGCTTGTCGTTGATTTTCATTTTGCCAATTTATTCAAGAAAGAGCAGCATGATTCGTTGTTTGTTATTGGTCTTGTCTGATTTGTAGCGTCTTTTGATTCGAATCGATAAGTTTAGAATGGATTTTATTACGATTAAGAATCCAACAGTGGCCTTAGAGCTCAGGTTACGTGATTACAATTATGTAAACAATGCATAAAAAATGTTTTTTGTTGAATTATGGACTGTTTTGCATATTTGATTTGTATTTAATCTTTTGTAATTCACGTAATGAATTATGTTAATAAAATAATTAAATTTTAATTAATTATTGAGTATTTTTAAAATTAATAAATGAAAATTTTTCCAAATAATATTTGATTTTTTGAGAATTTTTTGGAATTTTCAATTAATTTTTATGTCGGTTTATTATTTGAAAGCTTAGTAAACTATCTACATTATGTCTTGAATCGTATCAGACGAGAAAATTCTAATGGCGATCTTTGCGTCGGCCTTACGACATCGACATTACCGTCGCAGTGAGAAGTCAATTGAGTTGACTTCAAATTCGGATATGAGTTAACTTCGTTGATTAAAAGCGGATTCGATCAGGCCAGCTGGGTAATATTTCCTTGGCGTGACATCTACGTCGCTGCAGCATGGCATCCGCGGCCAGAGATGATGGCGTGGCAGGCATAGAACCGAGCATTGTATTGGGGCGTTCGAACTGTTTTGGCGAGTGGGCGCGCGTCGAGCCACAGTCGCGTGTTCGCTAGCGTTGGGCTGCCGAGTGCTTAATCGCGCGTAGCGGCGTGCAAGCTGCGCGAACGGCGTGTTCGCTACCACGTTGGAGGCTGAAATCTTGGCGGATTAGGCTGATCGTGTTTGACTCTTTAGGCCACGTGTGAGCTTAAAGTGCGTCTACGTCTTTAAAGAGACCAAGCGAGGTTTGGTTTGATCACGAAACACAAGTATTGATGGATTTTAACTAGAATTGATTTATTGGACATCAATTGAAATAGATTAATTTAATTTCTTGGTGAAATTATCTTAATCAATTATTTTAACCACATTGAAATTAGTTCTAATTAAATTAGATTAAATATTAATTATTTCTTGGAATCAATTAAAGCTAATGAACATAGGTCAATTAAATTCTAATTTTGACTAGGTTTAATCATAAAATTTTGAATTTGATTTAATTAAATTGAGACATAAGATTATTAGATAATTAGAGTTTCAAGTTATGACATAATTTAGGAATTAATCATCATAAATGTAAAATAGTATTTTTAGAAAATATTTTTTTTTAATATTGAATATTAATTAACATACTTTTATATTAGACATTAAGGAACACTAGAATTAGATTACTGGTGACTTTACACTTAGACAAATTAAATAGTTTATATCATTTGATGATTATTCTTGGCTTATCCTGATGTATTATTTTCTTTCTACCTACTTAAGTAATGCTTTATGTATGTTAAATGTAATATAATGATACATATTTGATAAAATCACCATGGAATTCATGATATATTGTTTCTTAAGGTGTACTAGTTTTGTATTTATAGAAATGTATAAATACTTGGGATAATTAATCTTAATTAGTTAATATTAATTTTCATAAAATCAAAGATTGTCAACTTTTTAAATTTTGTTCATCTCTTGGGCTTTGACACCCAAATATATTTGTTTGTGTTATATAATATCTTATAAAAATATACTCCGATGGAAAGAGTTTGAAATGTAATTTTCATTGATACTGATTTTTCATCAAGTATTATCTGATACAAATAAAAATATCTATGGTGAAAGATGAACAAAAGTGAATAATTATTGATCCACTGAGGGGACTCCTTGATGGAAAAAGCGGTTGTGGGCCCAAATATAGTTTGGGAACTACTCTAGTTTAGAAACATTTTCCACTAATAATTATATCATGATTCCCAGTAATGTGCTATATTTTCCTTATGATTCTTGAGTGTATATTTTAGCTTGTTTGATGAATATGTTTGACGCCAGTAGTAAGAGTCGATAAAATATAACAAATCCATATTAAATCGTAGTTAATGTAAATGCAAATATAAAAGTCGGGATAGGGTCAACGTGACATGGGCCTACCGGTGTAAGCGGGGCGTGTGGCGTGTGGGATGCCGTCCGATGGAATAGTCTAGGGTTATTTGTTAGGAATGGGAGCTTACTGGAGCTACGGATTTCGTTAAATTATATTGGGTGTAGCTTTCACGGTGATTTAAAATGTGCAGCGTGGACCCGTTGACATGAGAGATTACGATATAGTCACAGGGTGAACTTTTGGTAACCCAAAGTTATGATGGTCACCAGGTATGTGATTGTTCAACACTTGCATGGATTAAATCGAAATGTGATGCACATATTGTTGCCTTTCGTTTATGTTGTGTGAGTTCTTGGTATACTTTATTATTGTTTAGTGGGATTGTAAGTACTAGTATAATTGTTCTATTATCTGATTTAGAATATTATTGTGACATTATCTTCAGAGTTGTTTTGCTTTTATATTTCTCTCTCACACATCCTCGTTATGGATAATGCCCTAGATCCGATCCACACGACCGTAGCCATTAATAGATTAATAGGTGCCAGTGGCTAATTTAGTTGAATGGTAAATGTGCTTAAGATAACATTTCAAGCTGAGAGGAATAAAGAGTATGTGTATTGGAGATTGATTCCTCGAGGCTTCCTGAGGATGATGATCCCATTCACGCTAAGCGTGAATACTTGAAGTGTTTGGGTGATATGATGGAGACTAAGTTCATAATGCAAGTATGCATGAACAATCATTAAAAAGTTGCGCTTTCTATCCTAAAATATATTACCGGCTGAAGTTTGACTTCGTAGAGAGGAAGTGAAATCAAAAGCGTTACGAGATTTTTCTGAGGCCGTCGGCATGAATAATCAAAATTCCGTATATGCGATATGATGAGGAAATTGATCGGGTTACTCACAGTACTCGAGATTTGATATACGAGGCATTTGTGAAGGATATTATTCAAGGCATACAGCTGAGGACTATAGGACCCATTGACCACATCGATCCACTTGAAAGCGAGATTCGCTTTATCCTTGATTTATGAGAAAATCATAGGTGACAAGTAGATGGATCTAAGAGAGATTTATTTCGCTCCGGATGATTTGAAGAGGAAGGCGGGAAGAAGGCGGCAGTTAAGTAGTAATGGGCATTCTCGAACTCCCTAGAGACTATTGAGGGATTTCTTCTGAGGACATAGCTGAGGGGCTAATCATTGATCTGATCCGCAGATCCGTCTTGAAGGTACATTCATATTATGACTTGAGATACTTCATTTTACGGCATTAAATGTTGTGATAATCAACTATCTTGACGTATGTTGAAATGTACCTTGGAGTCAGTCGAAGATTCTTGGAGATGTGATCTATTTTGACACTTTGAGCGCATGAGATGACACCAAAACACTGACTTATAGTTTTTTAATTTTTGAACTATTTTACCGTTACACATGTGCCAATACAAGATTAGCTTCACCTTTTGATCATGAATGAAGCTTTTGTTTATGTTTGAACATGAATGATTCTCTTTATGCTTGAGGTTAATTGATTCGTTGTTTACAGTAATCTTTACATGAAGGATATAAGCGACAATACACTCTCCGTTATGTTAGTTAGATGTGACAAATCTAATGAGAATTGAGTTCCCTTTTATTATCTTGGTGAAGACGATTGCGTGTATCGATTCATTTGCGAATTGAGTTAAATGTGATTCTTGGAACTTAGTGTTCACCTTAGTAATGGTATATTACTAGTAGGTTCTCGCTGATAATTTAAGGGGTTATGAAGCGTTCACAAGATGCTTCTTCATTGTCGTTATAATGTAGTAATTGGTCAGTATTATTATTATCTGGCTCTTATTATCGTGAGAATTGTATGTCCTGATGACATTGAGATAATATTTCATGGTGAAATTCATGAGACTTGTATGAGAAATTTAATCAATTGGTTAAACTTGCAGTTGTCAGTTAAGCCAGTGAAATAGGTGAATAACTGATGAATTCCTTCGATAGTGACTTCGTTAGTATTTTTGATTGACTTGTTAAGTTAATTAAAATAAATTTTTGTTAACTTCATTTAGTAACTCGTTATTTAATTAGAAGCTGTACTTGATTAATTAAGTTAACGGAGGTTCTGTGATTTCTTAACGAGTTGCTTAACAAGTGAAATTTTGGGACTTGGTATTTAAGAGGGGATTAGGTTTTTCATGACATAAGAATCACAAAAACCTCCGCTTTCAATCTGAGTGCCGCCCCCCTGCTTGTGGTGAATTGGAAGAGTTTTCTCTTCTGATTTCTCTTCGAAACTTCTAACAAGTTAATCTTTCGGATTCGCTTTCCGTCTTGGTGTGTGCAATCACAGAGGACATCATTTCGGTGTTGAACAAGCATTGGAGAGGATTTTGAAGGGGCTCACGTGAGGCCATTGTAGGGGATTTGGAGTTAGATTCGACTTAGTTGAAATATGGGATTCTCGTATTGCATTGCATTTATTTTTGTGTTTTGAATTAATTTATATCATTTTGAGGATCAGGGATATGAATTTGGTGTTTATCACAAATGAAATTAATACTAGATTAACGGTGGCCTCGAGCCTACTCGAGTTTGATATATTTTATCTAATTTGATTGTGTGTTGACATAGTTGGTAGTTAATTTAGATTATTTCACGCCGATTTATATATTCAATTGATGAATATATAATATGAAAAAAATCAACCCATTTATATATATTTATGGCTTGGGAATAATAATTCATAATAGTTTGATGAGTTTATTCTAATGTTTTGCAATTTGAAAGGGTTAAAAATTGATTAATTTGCATTTAATTTTGAGGTAGAATCATTTTCGATTTTACGGTGAGGTTTAGAAATTTCATAAATGCAAAATTAAACAATCTGGCGCTGTTCTTGAACCTTTGAATTTCATGCCGGTTTGTTTTAAATTTTTTGAATTTTTTAAGTAGCAAAAAATTCGTTTAATTCTGGATTGTTTTAGCTTAATCGAAAAAATAGAAGTGTTTTTTGGTAGGAATTCCCATGGACGTGTTCAATGATGTGTTGATGTTCAAGAAAAACTGAGAATTTTTTGAATTTTGTGACTTAAGATGGTTTTTCTAGCTTGGAATTATTAAGGCAAATGGATTGCAAAAATCGATCAGTCAGTCCAGGCAGGCCTAAATGTATTTTATGTAACTATTTTTTGGTTTTAAAATTTGTTTAGGTAATTATTAATTTGTTTTAAATATTAAATCATATTTTTGTCATTCTAAGATGATTAGGAATATATATCTTGGACCAATTAAATTTGATTTATATTTACTTTCGTAATTATTTTCATTAATTGATAATTTTTGAGCATGTTTTTCATGATAACTTTTAAATTTTTTTGATTTAGTTACTTGTAAGTAATTGTTCAAAGTTTGGTAATAATTATTGGCAATAATTATCACTAAATCATGTGAACACTATTTAAATTCAAAATTTACATTAATTGATAATTAATTGTAAAATAATGGGTAATTAATTGGTGATTATGAACCGCGTTTAATCTCGTTTCGTTAATATATATGACATTAATTGTATTTATTTGTTTTAATTATATTGTTATGGAATGGAAATGAGGTATTTAGATATGGCTGATTTCATTTATTTATTCTGATCTGTGATGCTTTGGAAATGTTATGCTTGACCCTCTGGTGTGCTGCTTTTATTCTTGCATTATTTACCTAAAACATGCTAAGTTAGGGTTAAGTAGTAGTATGCTGCGTGGTGGCATTGAAGGTAGCATTTCACAAAGGCTGGCAGGACTTAAATTTGGAAGAATCGAGGGCTTTTATTAGAAATGTAATAGGACTTATGTTAGCATTTCACTTGTTAAGAGTGTAATGAGTTCTAAGGGTCATATCTATATCTCCTCGATGTGTGTTATTTATTTATTTTTCATGTCGTATTGCTTGAATATGTGCTATCATGCGTGGTTAAATAAAGTTAAATAACGACATTAATCTCACGATTAAAATTTAAGCAATAATATCGACGATTTTAAAAGTTGTGAAATCGGTTGCTTTATCTGGATACTGCTTGTGATGGCGGTGTTACAGGTTTTGAACTCTGGCTGTTTATTCTATTATGTTTGGCATATTAAGTTTACTTTATTTATTCACTTGAATTCATTGGGCCATTAAATGCGTGACTTTATAATGTGAAGCAAAATAAATTTAAGGAGAATCGAATGACTTGTTGAAGCAAAGTGTTACAAGCGATCTTAAATCAACCATTATGTGTCGGTTGTATGCGAATAGAGGATAAAGCTTTAAATACCACAAACATTTAAAGCGATTCGATAAATGTTTACGTTGCGAACTTTGGTTAGTGAACAAAATCGCGTCATATGATTGAAGATGATTAATTTTGATTCAATCAAGGGATGATGCTATATGAAGACCAATATGTCATATTGTCTCTTAGCCACCAAGCAAGCCTTAAATAATAAATAGTTTGATCTAACTTATAACTCGGTCAGAGAAAACAATTGAGAATGATCTTGAATGTTGTGTATACACATTTCGAGGACATGTGATTGGTATTGGTTTTAACTTTAACATAATGGTATGGTTCGCTGAATTGTAATGAAACAAAAGCTTATGGTTTAACCAAATAAGCAAAGAGATTATCCATTCGGTTACCCGCGTCGACATGCAGTTGGTGAACATGAGCTATAAGTTGAAGTTAATGATTAAACTACCGTTATTTAGAACTTTAAAGGATAGAAAAGAAGGATTTTAAGCTAACATTTAAGGAATTGAAGAGATTTGATTAAATCTCATATCTCAAATAATTTTGTTGTCAAAACATAATGTCTTGGTAGGCTACTCGGTGTTGAGAACACTAGTTTTTGTCATGGATATGAGCGAAATATATGATAGTTGGAAGACGAAGATACAAAAGTTATCGAGCTCTTTGTGTAATGACCCAGGCGACTACATTATAAGAGCACCACAGGTTTTTAAATCCTCCGTAAGATGGTTGGGATTACAAGCCCATTTTAACAACGACTTTGTAAGAGTAAGAAAAAGAATGTCTGTTTGACACACGTTTCCATATGGGTGATTTACAGTTAAGGGAAACATTACTCTACTCTTAACTTAAAGGACACCTTGAACAACAAGCGATTGAAGAATACTTATGGATAATGACTCGAGCGAAGACTTGGTATAATCTTGAAAAAAGGAATGAACTAAGTCAGCTCTTACTAGACTTACTTAGTGGGAGGTTCATTTAGTCTAAATTAAGTTTGTATGTTCACATGCAAGTTAATTGAATTTGAGTCATTGAATGATAAATGGAGTTGATAAAGGGTATGGAAGGACCATATGAATACTATCGGAGTTACAGTCAGTATCATCGATATAAATAGTATATCATCCGAAGAATGAGACATCCATTCTAATCTTAAAGCGTGCTTTTAAGATACGTAATTAAAGAATTGTGTTTAATAAAGTTACAACGCCCAAATGGATGAGATCTTTCAATTTCATATACGAGATAATTTCATTAACCTAAGATGTGTTAGTTGGTGATGCGTTTTAACGTCATTTGAAATACACGTGCTTTTTAAGATCGTAATTAAGGAATTGTTTAATAAAGTTACAACCACCAAATGGATGAATCTTTCAATTCCTTATACGAGATAATTTCGTTTCTAACCTAAGATGTGTCGTTGGTTGGGTGATCTGAAGTTATGTTTAGTGGCTGAAATACAAAATGAAATAATTTCACATAATGAGGTTGCTTTCTGACTACATAAATTAATTGTCATAATGAATATATTATTTGTGAGACAACTTTCGAAGTTGTGTTTGATAAACAAACTTTGAAAGCGTCTCGTATAGGATAAAGTTAGTATTATGTCAGCAGGTAAGGCATAATTTAACTAGATCCAAAGTTGATATTAAGTCATTTGTACCTTTAGAAGGAGGTATTTATTTTCATCCGAGCTTTATAGTGTTGCAATTTATTGTACATATAAGTGCTTCATTATAAAGTACAAATAGTGGAAATAAATATGTGACTTGAATACATTCAAGTGGCTCACCCATGGAGATACCAATCGGTAAGAACACCCGGTTATGTCGAGAATCCGCTCTTGATGCATTTAAAGCTAAATCTCACGGTGTCTAGTATGACAACGTGAAGAAATAATACTCAATAATGGCTTGAGGTCATTTAAATGAAATAAAATGTGAATACATGGGTTGGAGTGAAAGCTCATTTTATCTTACGGATAGTAATTCATGAGAATACAAGAGCCAATACTATATTTCTTCTGGCGGATGGTGAATGTCGAAGTAATAATTGTATTCTCGTTAAATGAAGCGATCGATCATGAATAGCGTTTAATGCATTTGGTTAGAAACAATGATATTAGGTGGTTGGTTGTGCTGCCGTGTTTATTTCAAACTTTATTCTTATTCATGATTTGTAACGTAACCAGGTGCAAAGCCGAGTTATCCAAAGAATGTTCCTAAGTAATGATCGGCGATGATGGATACTTGGCGTTGTTATTAGACTCATGTCTGAGCGGAATATAAAAGAATGTTTACATGCTTCTAGAATCTAAAGTTGCAAACTTAAGATTGAGTATAATGAGGTTAATTCTCGCTTTGATATACGATGAAAATCAGTAAGAATCAAGTGATGAAGAACCCCAAGTTCACTTAAAAGGTTAGTGGGGCGTAAGCGCATAAATGAAGTTTTATACACTAAATATTTGACGTCTTCCCTCTGACCATAAGGGTATAGTAGCGATTAGATTAGCACGTACATTCTTGAGCCCGTCACATATATGAGCCACGTCACTGTCAGCTCGCGTATTATATATATGAGCTTGCGCTGACATTTGCTTGTTAAGTTTAAGATGTCATGAAGCTCGAAGTGATTGAAATATAATGGAATTAAATTCTATAAATAGACAAATTCTCTTATTTGACAAGGCAACTCTTCGTTAGAGGTCGATCCTGTAAGGGGCTGCGTTAATGAGAGTGGTTGAAGTCTATTACATAATAATATGATTCACCGTATGCCCGCGTCGAGGTAAGTATGTTGTGCGCGCTGACTATGGCGTGATTCCCGTGATTGGAATTGTGAAGTTTTTACTAAAGGTATTCACGCGGATTCGGAATCTGGCTTGGTAGTAACTTTAAGGGAATAGAGGTAGCTATAATTTACATAAAATGGTCAGTTGTTGATGTCGCATGGCGAATGTGATAGTAGCATTATGGACGGTTGTACCATATGAAAAGCTATTAGCCAAGAATTTGATAATAGGGTAGAATTAGTATGCTTTATGGGTAAACTAAAGGAAACTTGAACTCGATTATTCTGATAATGAGTCAGTATGTTTTGTTGGTAATATTTGTTAAAAGAATGTGCATTTAATAAGAAGATGTGTTTTAACGCCTTGGAGTTGTTAAACTCTGGCGATAGAATATACAGTGGTTGGAAACCCGTTTGATCATGAAGTAGTCGTAGTATGTCGGGATAATCTTAGTCATCCCGATGATTCATGGTTGAGGCCGGGTCGATGAATGCAAAGCCTTTGCTTGTAAGTAGTATTCGGTAAGAGATGTGATTGCTAATGTATCCTGCCTAGCTTTACATCATGAAAGCGGAGAGTCTAAAATTAAATGCAAGCTTAAAGGGATCCATTATGGATTTAAGCGTCATCTCGGAGTTGAGATCAGCACCACATGATTCAACGAGTTTGGTTATCGAGGCTTTGTATGAAGAAAGGTAGGCGTGGCAAAGGATTAGAGAATTTAGTTAGATTACGACTTTGTGGAATAAGTTAAGTAATCAATTAAAACAAAAGTTTAACATTGTTTTTAATCGATTGTTGACTAAGCTACGTGAATGCGTGATTCATTCATATAGTTACCCGTTATTTATTTCACGGGCCGTTGAAATGCTATAATATACATCATTGTATCCTCGATGGGTGAAAAGAAGTTAAATCTAGGTTAGTCACAAAAGGCACAGAAGCGGCAGCTGATTATTGATTCGCTCTTTGAGCCTAGAAGTATAGGATAGCCAAAGGCCTTAATTCGGATGCCGATAGTTAGAGGCGTGAGCATTAAATGACCTAACAGGTGTTTGATTAGTGATGAAGATTGATCCGTTAATACAGGGACTAATCGATACCGTGAAATTTGTCGATCTATATTTGAGAACTCGTATAGAAATGAATTCATAGAAGATATATATATGCATTGTCACATGATATTTGAGCTTTAGAATTTTAGGTTCGACAAATTCTTAGACCTACGATATACAACTATACGTGTTATATAAGCTCACGTACTTTATTTATGACAGCTTGTCTTGCCTTGTGAGGGGATTATAACGGCGTATATTTAGATTAACGTTAGTATAGCGATAGATGTTAAGGAGGATTTATCCGTCGCCCGATATCTGATTAAGATCTCAGACCTCTCATGATTGAGTGGAGATTGGTTTATGGGAAGCCATAAATCTTTATTCGATTAAATACTACAGAGCTAAAGGTTGTGGGTGTTTAGCAGCCTTCTTATGGATTAGCCCTGACTAGAGATCGCGATAAAATTTTATGAAGTATTGTCGTCCAAGGAGGCAAGTGGGAGTGTTGGAAATCATGAAATTGATTCACTTTTTATTATACTGTTGAGAGACGATTGTACTCGATTCATTTACCGGGTTGTAAATGTGATTCTTGAAACTTAGTGGTACCTTAGTAATGAAACATACTAGTGTGGGTTCTCATGATAATTTAGGGTTATGGCCGATTGCTAGATCTTACTCGTTAATCGTTATAATAATAGTAATTGGTCAATTATTATTATTATACAACTTACTATTATAGGCACTAGAAGGAGTCTCATGCATCTGATGATATTCGAATAATATTTCATGAATGAAATTAAAGCAGAGACTTGTATATTGAGAAATATATTTCTCAATATTTATATATTCAATGTCAAATATATGTTGTTGACATAGGTGGGTTAAACTTGCAAGTTTAATCAATTTAGCAGTGAAATCGATGAATAACGATAAGTTATTAGATAGTGACTTCGTTAGTATTTTAATTGACTTGTTAAGTTAATTAAAATAGAACAACTTCAGCTGTGCTTCATTATTTAATTAGAAGCTCGCTTAAGGGTCTAATTAAGTTACTTGAGGATTAGGCCCGATTTAACTAACGAGTTCAAACACTTGAGTGGAATTTTGGGACTTAGTATTTTAAGAGGGGATTAGGTTTTCGTGACATAAAGGAATCACAAAAACCTCCACTCCCTCTCAAAAGTGCCGCCCCTCTTGCCCAGTGAATTAGGGAGGTTTTCTCTTCGATTCTCGTTCATCTTCAAACTCTATGATTTCAAGTACTCGGGTTCGTTTCCCTGCTTGGTGTGTACGTCCCCAGAGGGGCATTCGGTGTTTGGAAGGTGAAGGGGCTTCGTGAGGCACATCGTTGGGATTTGGGTTAGATTAAACTAGTTGAAATGTAAGGTTGTGGTAGTACGTTATTTTTTGTGTTTAGAATAATTTATCATTTGAGGATCGTGATGTAGAAGATTTGGTGTTTATCCGCAAATGAAATTCATCTTAGATTCTATGAATCGACATAAATATTATTAGCATTGCCATGTTCATAAATTCAGTAAGACCATGAAATCTAAATCTCTAATGTAATCTGGTGTAAAGGCCTTAATCACGTATTGAATGAAGATCATTATAGATGAAATCCTTAGAATTATATGTTTAATAATATAGTTAAATGTAAGACTAACAAGTCCAAAATTCATAATCGGACAATCATCGCAGCTTTTAAATTAGATGTTTAAGCCAAAGATATTCATTACCAAAGTCATGAATAAAGAGATTTGTAATAACTAAACGCTCTCAGCATTGTTTAATGATGATAACTTCGATCAAATATAAATGTATATATTTTCTTGTGTTTTAAAATACAATAAAATGTTTAGAATAAGTTAGTGATAGAGTCGGCTTAAATAAACATTAAATATTCTTAGGTATTGAAAAGCCCCATTACTAGATGAGCTAGATCCGTCTAATGAACTTGGATATTATAAAACTTTCACCTAAGTCAAATAGTTGACAAATTACAAGACCTAAACTTGAGGAAGCATTGTTACCATTGGTAATCTAAGTAAAAGGTGGTGCTTTGAGGGATACTGACCATGAGCAATGATGATGATGATTTAGAATTTGTAGGATCTGGAGATAGTTTAAATATTTCAAATACATATTTGGATATTGACATATTTACTCCAAAGATAACTAGTTTGTCAAGGAATAAATAACTATCAAAATACAAATGATTAATTAAATGTAAAACCTTGGTATTCTAGATTGATAAAGCGAGAATTCATCGAAATAGTGATTAACATGTGAAGTTAAATATAAATGGTTTTTAGATCGTCGGATCTGATAAACATCTGCGTAAATTAATGATTAATTACGTCGATGCAAATTCAATAAATGGAAACTAAGTTACTGGAAGAAGAAGGCCGGAGCACTGATATCTAGTCGATTGTTATGAAAGACATACTAATAACAGAGAATACTTAACAGTAAATCGGGTTTTGTAGGTTTCTCTATAAAGATCAAGGGACATCCGAATCTTTCTAAAATTAAATGAACTCAAATAAGTTGAGTTGTATAAGAACATTTAGTAAGGATCAGGATGAATACATGAGAAAGTCTTTCGAGATACAAGCTTTCAAGTTGTATAAGAGGAAAGAAGAGCAGTGAAAATGAAGGATTACATTTGGTAATGGGTTACTCCCAAACTAACGAATGAATCTTGATCTCGGTGGACTAAAGTGAAGCGGCAGATAGAGTTGAACAACTTGTTAAAGTAACAAGTATAACCGACAAATATTTCTGAAACGAAAATTGAGTATAGTTACAACTTTATGAACGAGTCAAATTACATAACTCTAATGGTGATCACTTGAAAGGGTTCTTTTCGTAGGTATATCTATGAAGCTTCTTTTGGAAAGCTGAGAATCAAGATCATAATATTAGTCCACAGTAATATTTTCGGATAATGATCATGTGATTGTTGAATATTATGCATATGAAAATAAAGTTGAGAACAAAGGCGATATCGCTAAGTACTTTAATTAACCATAGTAGTATAAACATGATATGGAAGTATAATTGCTTTTCGATGCCCAAAATTGATCTTGCCCAATTGGGAGATAAGTCTTGGTTAAATGTCATAAAATATCCGTTGTATGACAATGTTTTTAATCTGAGTTTAATTCAAGTCGCGTCGTTCTTATGGATAATGATGAGTATAATATAAAATATACATAACTTGGTTACTATATAAATGTGGAAATCTTGGATTCACACAATCTATGTTTTCTAGAAGCGATTAACTTGAATCACGTGATCCAAACAAGAAAACCTCTAACAAGCGAGAAAATAGTAAGTTTAGCTGTCTGGATTAATTGTCAGCTGATTGGAATCGAACACGAATGACTAGATTTGTGCTTGATTGTGGTGATCATTTTCGCGGATCAAAAGGTATGGATACTCTAATCAAATCCATGAGTTTCTGAACATTGGGTATTTCGAGCCGTAGTCTTGGACCGTATTGGCGTGAGAACTGGAAGATAGATTATCTGTGTCCCAAAGAAATTCTCCTTAGAATTTATGTTGAATGGCGGTCTTAAACACGAGTAACAAGACTTCGTAGATGCTTGAAGTAATGCACTTTGACCTTGTCAAGCGTTCTGTAATAGGAGGATTATAAACGACATTATGTTGGATATACATGAAGTATGAATGCATGGAAAATTGAACCTGACCAAGGGATTAGTACAATTGAATACTCATTGAGTTTACGGAATCTTGGAGAGTTAAAGTGTTACAGTGGCGCATAGGATATCACGTGCTTTGTCTCGCGCTTTGAAAGGCTGCGGTTCTTGAGCGTTGGTGACGATCTTACACAAAGGCATTCTTTGGAAATGCAAATATCCAAATAATAGATCTCATAAATCTTGGATTGAACAATTTGATTGTACAGCAGTTTAAATCATTCAAAATATATAAAGTTATTATATATTAATTGTTAGGCAAATTAATATTTCGATTCTGCGGTATCAGCATTGGGGAGTTCACGATGGTTTCTGCCCAGAATTCACATTCGTAATCATATATTAAAGCGTAGCGGTTATTGTTTTAATATATTTATAGCAGCCGCAGAATTCTTGGGCACGAAGTTGGGACCGTCATCCAACTGAATAAAGCAACGAGAGTCGCGGCGATGGATAACGATAAAAATGACTTGGGCTAGCGATAATAAAAATAATACAACTCGTCAAACCGGGTGAACTATCGACACTACAACAAGCAGAAGCGTAATAATATAAATAGAGGCATCCAAACGACTTGTTTTACAACTCGAGTTAGCAATAATTATTACGTCTGACAAAAGCTCTTTAGAAGATAAAAGTATAGTATTTGAGGTCTTGACACGCATTGGCCTCCATGGTCACATTATTCAGTCATCCCATGACAGGCCTAGGCATAAGCATGTAGGGAAAATAGGGAGTCGGCTAGGAGAAATTTGAGTGAATAGAATAATAAATAGGGGTGCTTGTCATTTAACAGGATAAATTCGAGTCCACTTACTGTTTAAAGACTATATACCTCGAGTTATATTTTTATATGCTCTTCGCCTGATAAAAATGCTCTTGTGAAAGCCAATACTTTGACCAAATCTTGCGTCGACAAACACTGCAGTGCAATGGCTGAGATATCCTTGTTGTTATCTTTGCAGTATAGCTAATTCGATATAATATATGGATATGCAGGCTGATATTACCTGCTAAAATGATTTATCTTTAGTTTCACACGAAGTGCTACTTCAATTCTAACCATCGCACTCCACAGGACATCTGGATGTTTATCATAAAGAACACCAATGCGTTTATTATCTTAATAAAAGCTGACAGCAATATATCTTAAATAAAGATAACTTAAAATGCAGGAATTATCTACTTAAATTATTCATTTAATTAGAGAACTTATTCCTACTTTCGATAGTATGTGATAGGTAGTTAGATCGCCAACTTATATCTTAACCGTTTAGGATAAAACTTCATTTATATATAAAATATTAAATCAGCATTAAATGCTTGATTAACATGAGCAGTGGGTTTTATAAGTTATTGCTAATGCCTCGTTTCAAAGTTGCTCTACGGCCGTTAACCAAGCCCAAACTTTTAAGCTTTGGGATGTATAACGATTAATACTGACCTAGGATACGAGGAAAATCGATAATATTATGGTAATCAACGAGAACTGAATTCGACATAATTTCATTGAAACAATAAATTACAGTATCAATGTTGATGTCCGCTTGATAAATGAATTAATAAAATAGATCCTTGTACAACATAGAAATTTTAATGACATGTCAGATATAATCTGAGAAGTCTGATAAAATTAAAATGTGGAATAAAATCATGAAACTAAAACCAGTATAACTCTGGTGGTGTGACCATTATCTACCGTATCTCCATGGCTATACTGACCTACAAATGCGTATGCTCTCGCTCCAAAATGCAGAGATGGACAAAATCAACGGTAAATCTTTGCTAAGTAGTATAAAGGCGAGGCGCCCAACAATCTTAATAAGTGATAATGAATCATTACAGCTTTATCTAGAAATCTAGGCCAATGGCATTCAATGCATGAAGTGATAAATAGATCTCAAACTATACGAAATATAAAGGCCTTGCAGAATCTGTAGTGATAATAAGTCACTTGCCAAAGTATAAGGCTGACTTAGCGTAATCTGTGGCAGCAAGTGATAATGAATCTACAGCTACGCTTATACTGCAGTATGAGGCACTGAAACAGATGCACACATAGCAAGTGATAATAGATATATTTTAAGCCTCTCGAAGTATAAGACTGACACCGAAAATGCACATAGCAAGTGATAAGCCAAATCTGGCTTCAAAATATAGTGACGGCGTCGCATGTATCTTGGGATGAAGGAATCCACACAACCACAATCATCCAACTATAGGGTCGTGATTTCTAATACTCGAAGTAAAACTCAAAGTCGTAGCTCGGCCGGCACTCGTGACCCAACTACTGATATTTAAGCCATTGTAATCGTGTCATGACATGACAAGGCCCACGGAAATACATAAGTGCGACCAAGACTACAGAAGCCTACAGCGGTGCCGTGAGCCGGAGGCAGGCCAGGACTCATCAGAAATGCCGAAATGAATATAAACTAAAGAACATAAGTTGGGAGTTCGAGCTATTATTCATGCACCAAGCCAATCTTGGCGCCACAATGCAATCGCATGTCATCCGCATGACTGCCTGATGAATCACACATAATCATACAACCGTTCACATTGTATGCCATTTCTCGCACCAATCATACCCTGACAGAGCATGTTCACGCGGTTTCCCAAAGTAAGTACGTAAAGTAGCGCTGAGTGAGATAAGTACTTTCGCCGGAAGTTTGCAGGAATAAGAAGCGTCAGCCTAATCGGCCAGTATAACCACGTTCGGCGTCTAATGAAACACCGAAATTACAATTCTTACTCATGACAATTTTAACGTGTATTAATTAAATTTGAGCACTGACCCATTTTTAGTTACAAATTAACAACTTAAGTATAAATTGCTACTTATGTTTCAAAGACTATTAAAATAGCGAATTTCCAGCTTATCCAGAGTAAATCCATATTCGATTGACACCTTAACCAAAATACTAACATTTTCAACCAATTTATTCAAACCCCGATATTATATCGCTTTTTCCAACTAAATCAAACCCGTTTCTATGACCTCCGAATCCGAAAGCCACGTTTACTACTCAAAATCTAAGCAAAACTAATTTGATATATATATTCCTCGATAGCATAAATCATAATTTCCACCTGAAACAATCGCGATAAAGGTCAGATAACGTATTTATCTCTACAGCCGATATTTTAGAAAAAGTCAGCGAAGTCATTTCAAAGTCAAGTCAAGCTATATCGACACTTTCTACCCAAAAATCGATTATTATAAATCTACTTATACTATAATCTGGAAGCTAAGTAATTATAAGCAATAATGTCTCGTAAAACGAAGTCGACCCCAAATTCAAAGTCAAACGCCTAAAAAGCATGCAGAAATTCCACATGAACACGTAATTTCAACTCAAGAATAACTAATTTAGAACCCAAAGAATGTCGATTATTGCAATAAAATTCCAAAATACAAAATGTCAACTGACGAAACTCACGAAATACTGAAAAGATCCGACGCTTTTTACCTTGAATCGAAGAGGATGATGAGAAGAAAGCTACCAAAGAAATTTGGGTAAAGGTTGCGAGATGGAGAAATCGAAGAAAAAAAATCAAGAGTGGGCGCTCGCGTGAAGAAGAAGAGGAAACGATGATCCTTTCTCTTTTGGGCTTGGTTGGTTTATAGGCTAATGGGTTGGCGTTAAACTTTTATATGGTGAAGCCGTCGTTTAATTGTCAGCCTTACCGTTTTAAGCTTTATCGACAAGCTAATTCCGTCGTTAAATTCACTACCATTTCAAAGATTATATTACCACACAAAATATCATTTCCGTCGATTACAACTTTAAAATTCCAAATAAAATGTACTACCCAATGAGCCGATTCGTTTGTATTTTGACGCTATTCAACCGAAATTTTTGATTTACCACCGAGAAATAATCTAGAAACTAGTATACTATTCTGATGTATTAGTGCGGAGCAGGTTATTACGATATTACTCACATCGATCCTTCTAAGAGGTCGCCTTGGCCAATAGTAAACCCGGTATGTAATAATCGTATTAACTTTCCAGTATAAAGTGAAGCATAAAAGGAAACGTTCGGGCAGTAGATCGAGGGGGCATAAGGAAGAGAAGGTCGGCTAGGCGGCACATTGATATGAGAATGGATGAGTTTTATTCTCCATAAAACTCTCATCCAATTTAATATATAAAGTTGCTTGAATTCCCAGAACTCTAAGTCTCTGATTTGATTTGAAAATTAAAAAAAAAAAAAGTTCTGCTCCTATATTTGGCCAGACAAATGCCAAGGAAGAGAAATATTTTTCTCTTTCATTTTGTTTTAGTTTCTACTTTAATTGTTCTAGTAAAACGTATGGAAGTGTTAAATGATTTCTTGGTGTGAATCTCTTGAGAGAATCTTTCTACGTTGAGGTATTGGCAGGCAATCTTTTTCAGGTTGTCCAATTTATTCAAGAAGAAAGGTACACTATTGTAGTTCATTGTTTATTGTTAACATATGTCCGAAGTAGCGTTAAAGGATTACGTATTCAAAAGTTTAGAACCGTTTAAATACGATTAAGAATGCAACATCAGGAACTACTCAGGACTTCTACTTCAATCGAAACACACTTCAAAGAACTGCTCAGTGATGATGAATCTATAGAATAGGAGGAACTTTCTTTCACATAAATCAGTCAATGGCTTGGAGAGCCTAATAACCGATGGATTGAAACTCTTTCCATCTATGTGGATATTAACTCTTTAACTTTGGAAGAAATTCTTAACATCCACATGAATTTCATTATGCAAGCATCCTTTGATGTCTCCAACACCAACCCAGCCAGAAGTTGATGTCTCTAATGCAAGACAAGAGTTGTTAATAGAGAATGACTGAAACAAGCATCAGTCATACAAGATCGGATACACAAGTATACAGGGTTAAAGGTAGAAGAAGCACAAATAATGTTTAATCGACTTCACAACACAACAGGTTTTCCATCAAATGAAATCGAGGACAGTATTTCAAAGTACTGTAAAGCAATCTATGTAGACAGATAGTTTTGAAGATACCCAAGCTAAATCAGAAGAGGAATTGGATGACAAATGCAACTTTGGGAATTGGCTTTATTTGAAAGCTGAATATAAGATTGGAATTGGAAAAAATGATTATGCAGTTACAATCTGGAGCTGAAGAGATTCATAATATTTTAACAAAAGATCAAATTACTACAAAGCAGCAAGCCTCATTTTCATAATACATCCTGCATCAAGTCCTACTTTGATATTTAAAATTATTACATATTTTTGTAATCAAGCTCCTATTGATGGTGACAGTTATTATGAATTAGGCTATGGTTCACCCATCTTCATAAGAAGAAATGTTGTTAGCTTGCAGAATTTGATTCCAACAAAGAAGGGGAAATTCCTACTCGATTGCAAGGAGGAGGGGAAAAGGAAAAGATATGAACTAGAGACAGATCTTATCAAGGGTGAAAAAGGGTTACTCAACAAAAAAGTCAAAATTCCGGAAAAAATGATAAATAGGAATGAAACTAGAGTGGAAAGACTACATGAAATGGAGCTACTCATTGTTGGCCTCGCCAAAACTGGTATACCGCCTGCTCCAAACTACACTTACGGATTCACTAATCATGATTACTATTATTCTTGTGTTCAATTTTAATAACTTTAAAAGGGTTTTAGTGGTTGTTCCAAAACAACCCAACATTGCTCTTAATGTTCTCACCTAGAACTATCGAGGGATTGGAAAAGTCTCAACAGTTAAACTCTTACACACCTTTACTAAAATTCATCATCCTGACATTTGTTTTCTCATGGAAACAATGCATTCTAAGACTCCTTCTGATTCATGTTTAATTTGTCTCAATTTTCCATTTTCTTATGGTATAGATTCGGTTAGACAAGGGGGGAGGGGGGGATTATGGGTTGACATTGCTTCTAATATTGTGCATAATGTCATTCATATTTGTAAAAATATTATGGTCTTTGAATTATTCATGGAAACTGAGTCTTCATGGTACCTTGTTTGTCTCTATGGCAATCCAAAACTGAATTTAAGAGAAGAAACTAGGGATTACATTAGTAAAATTATTGAGCCTATTAAAAATAAATCTTTGTTAATTTGTTGGGATTTCAATCGAAACTATTAAAGGTGCCTCTTTCCTCCTTAACTCTCTCTCTGATTTTAGCTTATCGGATTTACCACAATCTGGTAATCTCTACACATGGTCAGGTATTAGAAATAACATCAAAATTTATGAAAACTTTTTATCGTTCTGTTTCTAACGCCAAATGGTTTAACTTATTCCCTCTTTGATTTTCTAATATCTTACCTATTCAAGCTCAATCATAGTCAATGATTATTCTTCTTATTATAATTGAGATGGGCGTTAAAAGCACATGAAGAATTATCTTAGGCTACTACAGAGTTTGGAGGTTAAATTTGTACATAAAATAAATGTGATATTGTATTTTCATGTTAATTAATTGATCGATAAAATTCTCCTACAAAAAAACATAAATCGTGCCTTGCGGGGGTCGATTATAGTCTGGAAACCTTTCGTAGTCGAAGAAAAGCAGCGAAATCTTGGATCATTTATATGACAACGTTATTACAAAATTTCCGATTGGGATCGTTGGTTACATTGACTGAGAAGAACAGATCATCATGATATGGGAAGTGGCGGTTGAGAGTCTTGTAGTCAGCATCTAAAATTAGGCAGTCTCTTGTTCTCCTAGGCCTTTTAAGCTTGAAAATTTTATCACTAATCTCCCGAATTTTAAAATTATACTCAATGATTTCGAGTTGCACAACTCTATTCCTGCTGGTTCAAATGCTTTTTCTTTCTATAATAAGCTCAAGGTTTTCAAATCCATTGTTAATGATTGAAATAAAGGTAATATATTTCAAAAAATTAAAAATATTCAAATTGCTTTAGCTAAGTTGCGGCAACAACCTTAGAATCTTCAAAATGAACAAAAAGATAAGTCTCTTAATTTTCAACTTAAAGCTTCATTAAAAGTTGAAGAAGACTTTTGGATACAACAATCTAAAATCATCTGGGCTAAATAAGGGGATCTCAATACTAAATTTTTTCACTCTTTTGCCAAGCATAGATTTCATACAAATTCCATTTTACAAATTTATGTCACAACAATAAACTTCTTGCTTCAAAATTGGACATTCATAATTGTTGAATGTGCGTTGGATTTTTTCTTTTTTTGACCGGGACTTGGGGGTCAGGAGGTGCAAGTCCCGACCCATGTTCCGATGTTTGGCGATTTTGAGTCCAGAGGAAGTTCGGGTGATGTGAATCCCATCTAGTCAGATGTTCGGGGAGTTTTTGAGGCGGTTCGAGGGATTTCATGTAAAAGCGGTTTTAGACTTTATAAATACCTAAAACTTATTTTTTAGTCTTTAATCACATTAAATCGATTTTGTAGTATATTGAATAGAGAGTTAGGATTCTTGAATAGCTTAGGTCTTGTTATCCTATCTTTCTTAATAGTGTAGGCTGAGTTGTATTCGTTTATGTTTCTGTTCTTACAGGGGAAAGGCTATTGTTTACCTGAAATCTGTTGGTACAAGAAAGCCATTGTGTCTTGTAAATTCTATTTCTAGGAATAATTAGGCATTAATTCTATTTGTGCAGGGTATAGTGATGCGCTAGACCTAGGATTAACTCGTTAATACGTAATATGTTATTTCCCGTTATAGTAAAATCTATTTTGTGGGTACATCGGTTTATTAGTCATAGCAATATTGTTAGGGGTACCGTGTTAAAATCTCGACTCTTTTATTTTTCGGTGCTTTAATTTGTTCATGCAGAATTCATAATTGTCGGTTATAGCCAAATCGCTTCTGCCGTTATAACAAACTTGTATCAGAGCTTGGATTAAGATCTGCCACGAAGATGGTGGGTGAAAGTATGGGGGAATTTAGGAAGTTCCTTTGGAGAAATAATTATGGATTTTGTGACTCCGGATGAAGTTAATTTTGATCTCCATGAAGTAGGGAATTGCCACGTAGTTTAGTTAGAACTTTCATGATGCCTTTAGTTGCTAACCTGCTTAGTGTGGGTTGTGATCTGTCGGAGAAGAGATTCTTAAATCAATTAGATGATGGGTCGAGGGTGACTAATATTACTATTGTATGGAGTTGGGTGCCTAAGAGGAGGCCAATCTGATAGAAAAGGTCTCGGCAGTGATATTGTCATTGTGCTAGCCAGGTGGTATCGTTCGAAGAGGACATGACCTTAGGTGTTGATGTTCATACATTTTACACCGATGTGTGGGTTATGGATTGCGACATATCCTATTATATGTGACTTAGGAGGGAGCGGTTCTCAGCAGCGTATATCTGCAATTGGATGGTCGCGTTATTTCGATGTGATAGTTGCAATGAGGGTGGTTGAGATTGGGTCGGAATTAGGACACAGGATGGTAGATTCTACACATTGAAAAGGTTAGGCTTAGTACCTTACATGGTATGAATTTGACCATATATAGTCGTTTGGGCAAAGAAGGGTTGATTTCTTAGGGAGAAGGTGGAGGGTTGATTGTTTATTTGTGGTTCGAATGTGATTCTTAGAGGTGTGAAACGTGGAACTTTGAATGTTTTTCTCGAGGTAGGATGTTTTACATTTAAATGTTGTGGTGGTGGGAACAGTGGAGCGGACAAATTTTGGTCGATGTGATGGTGAGTCGAGGAGAGGCCGCCCACCGTCAAACTTCCGGTGAAAAATACTCGATGGCCTTAAGGGTTTGTGGATCGTCATGGGGTAGCTCGAGGGATATCGCTGGGAGAACTACCGTCTAAGTGCTTCTAAGAGCCCGTGATGGGAGGAGTTAGCTAATGTTTTCTGGTTGTAGAGGAACTGGTTTCGTATGTTATCTATTCTTTGGTATTGAGTTTATTAGTAGGATGCTGTCATTGGAGAGGAGGTTTTAAATCAGCTTGAGAGTGCAGGAGACCGTAGGAAGGGCCCCCACTCGGTCTGGCGTTTGTGAAGAGTCGCATGACTTGTAATTTCATCTGAGTGGGATAGAAAGAAGGCATACTTTGGTATATACTAGTTTGGTTTCCATTTAGGATATAAAACATGAGTTGATGTTGTTAGTAGTGGAATATCGGCGGGTGAGGGTTTTTTGCAAAGGGTGGTCATTATTTTGGGTACATTCAAAATTTTGGGAGGTTATGATTCTTTCTTTATTTTATGGAGGATTCAAGCCGCATAAAGATTTATCAATGTGCCTTGAATACGTGTTAGTTTTTTCTTTTGTTTGACGGGACCGGGGTTGGGAGTGAAGTCCCGACCCATGTCCCGACGTGCTTTGGCGATTGAATTCGACTCATAGGATGATGACACAAGTCCTTAATGAGCGGGATATTCTAAGGAAATTTGAGCGTTTCTTTTGGCGTGTTTGCCCTCATAAATATCCTCCACTTGTTTTTTAGTCTTTAATCTAATAACTGGATTTTTGTGGCATTATCAATAACAGAGTTGCGTTTTCGAATAGTTTAGGTCTTATTATTCTATTCTTCCAATAACAGAGGTCGAAAGTTGTATTTGCCCTGTGTTTTTATTCTTCTCAAGAAAGCACACAAGCACAAGTCATTGCAAGACAATGGTCTTGTAATTTATTCTGTGAAATAGTGCAAGCATTAATTCCATTCGTCTGGGTGTGTAAATGATTCACACTCGTGAGCCAAAGCCATCAGTCATTCTGTAATATGTTCCTCCATTATAGCGTTGAAATCTCTTTGTGACTCGCCTACGGTTTAGCTTCGCACACATTGTTGTAGTATTAATGTTAAAAAAATCTCTCTCTCTCTCTCTTTATTTTCAAGACTTTTACTTAATTGTTTGTCCTAGACTCGCAATCGTCTCATATAGAAAATTAAGCTCACGTTATAACAATAATAATTGTAGGGAATATTTTTATAAACTTTTTAATCCATTGCCGGAAAATCCTATTCCTCACTCTCCTTCCCTTTATAATATGCATATTTACAATAAATTAAGCTTTTTCCAACATAATGAATTATCTAAACCTTTTCAAGATTGGGAAGGCAAGATGGTTGTTTTCAAATGGAGCTAATAAATTTCCGGGTCCGGATGGATTCTCAGCGGGATTCTACCAAGATAATTAGGATATCCTAGGACCAAACATTATTAAGGCCACTTTAGGTTTCCTTAATAATGGTAAACTTCTTAAAACTATAAATATTCCTAAAATTAACTCCCCACCTAAAGTGATTGATTATAGCTCAATCACTCCCTTTGTAATACCACTACAAAAACGGGCCTCAAAAATTTAGTTAATCACTTAAAACTTTCTCAATTCTATTATATCACCATATCAAAATGGTTTAATATATGGTAGAAAAATTGAAGATAATATCATCCTTGGTCAGGAAATTATCATTTTATTAGAACTTCAAAATATAAAAAAACATGGGTTAACTTCTTTCAAAATTGATATGAGCAAAGCCTTTGATAGGGTGAATCGGTCTTTCTTATTTCAAATCCTCCATACTATGAATTTGCCGGCCAATTGGATTACGATATACAAGAATGTGTTACTTCTGTTCAATACTCTGTTCTTGTTAATGGTCAAGTTTCAAAACCATTTAAGCCATCTTGTGGTTTAAGACAAGGTGATCCTCTTTCGTCCATTCTTTTTGTTATTTGCTCTGAAGCACTTTCTTCTGCACTGCTTTCTACTAAAAAAAACAAACAGACTAATTAAGGGTATTACTATTTCTAGGAATAGTATTAAAGTATCTCATTTGTTTTTTTACTAAATTTCATACAAGCACCTGAACTATGAAAAATATTTCGAACAAGAACCTAAACCTTCCAACCTTTAAAATAGGCACCTAGAGGTGATTTTTGACACTAGAACTTTTGGAAAAGTCATTTTAGCATATGAACTCCACCTTAACAGGTAAAACTAAGGGCAAAATAGGACATTTATATATCTTACACTTCATGAGTCATTTTTAAATAACAAACACTTAATTGGATCAATTTTTAATAATTAATTTTAATTAATTAATGTAAAATAAATAAATCACATCAACTTCAATCTTAATACCACCCTACCCCACCCCTCTCCCACCAACCCAAAACCTAAAAGATGAAAATAAAAATACAATCATGGAAGTCTGACGACTCATATATTCAAAGTTACAAACACCATCCAATTATACAAAATAAAAAACAAAATGGATCTGCTTGAGAAGGAGAAGAAGAAAAATATTTACAGAGTACAAAGAGAAGGAACCAAACACAACCATATATGTACAATATATATGAAATCCATAGGCTCAAGCCTCAGAATAATGTAAGAGTTGTAGAATATCCTAATGAGGTTTCGCCATTAACTTTGACAAGAAATTTCTAGAAGCGTGCATCAATCGCATGTATAATGGTGTTTATAAAAAGTGAAAGATGATGTGTTTTATTTTATTTTTATTTAATTTATTAAAATTAATTTAATTAAGTATTTATTTAAAAAAAGATCCATAAAGTGTAATATATATATATATGTCCTGTTTTGCCCTTAGGTTTACCTGTTAAGGTGGAGTTCGGATGCTAAAACAACATTTTTCAAAAGTTCAGGTGCCAAAAATTACCTTCAGGTGCCTATTTAAAAGGTTTACGTGCCTATTTAAAAATGTTTTCTATAGCTCACAAAGCTTTTGTATGAAATTTTGCCTTTATTTTTTGCAGATGGTAGTTTTTTAGTCAAGAAATAATTTCCAATTTTCATTCTATTTTAATTAATTATTGTTTAAATTCTGGTCAACGCATAAACATTCAAAAATCTGAACTGTTTTTCAGTCCTCTAACACTGCAACAATCCAAAGATCTGGTAATTTCTTCTACACTCCTCCTTTGGGAAACATTTCGGAATTTAGATTAATATTGGTACTAATAAAAATGATATTTTTAATAACATTATTGATAAAATAAAAAGAAGAATTATCACCTGGGATACTAAATTTCTTAATCAAGTTGGGAAAACCACACTAATTAAGTCTGTTCTTTTTGAAATCCTCCTTTATCCTATACCTATTTATAAATTTTCTAGTCATATCATCTTACAAATTGAATCCATTCTTGAAAAAAAAAAATTGGAGTAACAAAAATATTTACAAAATTCATTGGATTAATTGGACTTTTTTACAACTTGATAAAGATAATGGGGGATTAGGGTTTTAAAAACCTTACACATTTTAATCTTTCCTTACTTGCTAAACAAAGTTGTTTATTGATTAGTAATCCAAATACTCCCACTGCATTTGTTTTCAAATCTAAATATTTTTCTAAAGGTTCACCCTTTATTTCTACTATTGGTATAAATCAAGCTTTTGATTGGCATAGGCTTACTAAAGGTCTTCATATAGTCAAACCACATATTATTTGGAAAATCCGTTGTAGCACCGCTGTTAATATCTGGACGGATAATTGGCTGTCACTACCTAATGTTCAAAATCTATCATATTTCAGTAATAAATTTGCTCTCCCCTCCCAACCTACTCGAGTGTCTGAGTCTCACTTATTAGATGCCAATTTCAATTGAAACATTGGACTTATTAAACACCATTTTCCAACAGTCATAATAAACTTGATCCTTCAAATAAAGCCATCTAGTAATCCAGATCTTACTACTATAGACAACAAGTTCCCTACAAGCAAAATTATATATAAAAAATTAAACAACTACAAAAAAACCTTTGATTTCGAAACCAAAAACCCATTCTACAATCCCAAAGAAAACTTGGAATAAACTTTGGAGCTTACCAATACCTTATAAAATTCAAATCTTCATTTGAAAATTACTTTTGAATCGTTTATCTTTGAAAATTAACATTGCAAAGAAAACAAAACTTATTAGTAATACAAATTGCTGCTTCTGTGATAAAGACCAAAATGATAACTTTCACCTCCTCAGCTCTTGCCAATATTTGAAACCTTTCTAGCCTACCACTTTTGATATTATTCCAAATAACTTTTACCAAAAATTTTCTTATTGGATTTCTCTACCCAAGAAGACACAGAATTATATTATGAATGATTCGTTACTTCTTGTAAGCTCTGTCTGAGTATTTGGATTTCCATGAATTAAATTAAATTCAGCAAGGACAAAATCAACCTTGGGCAACTTGTTGTCAGGAGAAATGCCATGTTCCAACCGTGGTACAAAGCGGCGATACAAAAACAACAAAACAAAAACAACTAATTAAGACTATAAAAAAGCAAACGAATTCAACACCCACAATAAAAATGACCTATCCATATTGTCCTCAAAATAGCATTCAAATATTATTTGGTATACACCCTACAAACGCACAAAAATGGCAATTAGAAGGAAAAATACATAATCACATTTACTTTTTATTATATAGACAACAATAAATCTAGAGTCTTTTGCTGCATTACCCTAAATATAGTTATAAATCAGTTATTCATCGTCTTATTTTGTTTTAACCTAGGAAACCAACTCATATTACTTTGTTTACTAGTTTGGTTTTCTCACATGGAAGCAAGTTTGGAGCAACTTTATTGAAGAATAACAACTAAATAAAACGGTCCTTATCATGGAAAGTTACACAACTAATTCATAATAAACATGAACAAATACAACCAAGATCGAATAAATGTATAATGACGAATTACAAAAAACATATAAAATATGAAATTCATACACGTATGAATAGAAAGTACTTACAATACGCAGCGGATATTAGCGATTTCTCTTCCTCACTTAATCTTCCTAGAACTCTCGGCACTCAAGTGAAACGCCCAGCTTAGTCCACAAAGAAGAGCGACAATCTCGCGATTGATCTGCTTAGAATCTTACGAGCGCTTGATTGTGAATTTGAGTCAAAACTTGACTCAAAACCCAGCGGGTGGTCGGGCGGCTCACAGAGGAAGACGGTAATGAAAACTTTAGGTTTTCATTTCATCTTTTCCCTTATATAGTCCCTTTTGCTCAGCTTCTAATAGCTGACTCGCTTTATAAATAGCTAACTCGTTAAGCCGTTAACTAACTTATTACTAAACGAGTAAGTAACTTAACAAGTTACTAATAAGCTTCCCTCACTAAACCGTCAATTGAAATAGCAAGTTAATTGATTCGTTTTTGTCCAATTTGTATTTTACATTATCAATGTAAAACTCTCGATTGAGTATCTCGTTGATTTTAATCAACTCCTAATTTAACAATCTCCATTTAATTCCACATGGAATATAAATCAACTTCATTATATGTGCGAACTTCGGCCGTATAATATTACCAGATAATAATATAATTCACCATTATGATTATTATATCGATTATGCATTTAGATCTGGCAATCGCATAAATTCCCGATATTATTTGAGTTCCATTTTAGTAATTCTGCTAATTACTATTTATTGAACACTTACTAAGTGATATTATCGTGAGTTCCATATTATCGCGGAGTTCCATCTCGCATAACCCCTAATCGAATCGAACGGACGAGCGGATGAAATAGGAAGAAACTGAGATAGATGATGATAAATTTGTATTTTAATGAGGTTTTCAACATAGGTTTACATCATATCTAAGTGGTAATGGATCAAATGTGGCTGACCGAACTATTTCGCACGGTTCAACCGTCCACCCAACCTTAGATTTTAAGGTTCTGCTTCACGCTTGCGCCATGCCAACTCCAGCCACGGTACCGAACTATTTCGAACCGAATATCATAATCGAATCGAACTTTGAAATGACTCACAGCCTGGGCCGCAACGGGCATAATTATAGAAATCAAAATACTCTGATTTCCAACACTTATATGGAGGTCTTTAGATGCTAGATTCATTGACGATATTTCTTTAATGTACAGCCCATAATAGGACTAATATCTCTTTCTTTATGATGTCATTTCTTCAAGGTTCCAAAACTTGTATGTTAAATAATTATGTAATGGTTCACATTTCTAGTAATATATTTCTTAATTATCAAAAAAAATTACACTTTTCAATGTAATCCCAACGATTTACTAGTATTTTGTAAACATTTTGTCGTCAAAAGAGTTGGTCTTTCAGGAGGGCTTTGGTTTTTCTAAAAGGATATAGTATTTTAGTATTGATATTTGGTTTTTCTAAAAGGATATAGTATTTTAGTATTGATATTGTGAATACTATAATTAGTTTCATTGACAGACTAGTTTCGATCTGGAAGAGTTGGTGTTTGTTTTGTGTTAACTGAAGTTTATGCCCATCCGGATATCGTTTAGAAGAGTTCTCCTGCTATAGAATGTTTTATGGTGTTTTTCCTCATCAAACTTACTATTCACCATCTATAGGTCTTTTATATAGGTTGTATATATAAAATTATTTCCAATTTAAAACATGGATAAAACAAAAAAGTAATTTTGATCAATCAATCAAAACCACACCACCCACGTAAACTCTACTTGTCAAGATGATGAAGATGGCACACTTTAACAGGGGCGCTGCCAAGATGATTTTTTTTAATGGTTGGGCTATCTCAACTATATACATGGAAAGTACATGCAATGTATCTCCATCTAATTATTCCTCTTTCTAGCATATCTATTGTTTTCCTTTCAGTTTTAAGTCCATTTTGTTTAGTATCCATCTCGAAACTCCTTTGTTTTAAAATTTAAACACCTATGTAATAGTTTTTCTTTGATTATAGGATGCTTAACGTTTTAAATTTTGAGCATGTTTATAATTAAAACTTCAAATAGCATTTTTTACACAAAAACTTCAAATAACTACCTACCTAGTATTTAGGGAATATATATTGGAAATACTAAAATACATTATTCCAATTTTTAAATATTTATTTATTAGTTATATGAATAATATAATTTTATAAAAATTATATGTATCATAATGAACAACATGATCGTTAATGATTTAAGGGCACCGATATGCACGGCAATATGACATTTGTGATTATGATCAAGTAGAAGATTCCCCAACTGAATACTCAACAAGTCCCTGCTTGCAAATCAAGTCCTATCACATACAAAAAACTAATCGAAAGTGTAAAGGTACGATGTGACTAAAACACGCACTATTACAACCTATTTAGTCGAAAGCATATATGATAAATACTTGGGTCTTCCAAGTCAATTTATAATAACTAAGTTTATCCTATTTTCACTTTTATTTTTCAAGTGTAATTTTAAATATTCTTGTTCTTTGAACTTAGTGTTTATGTTTATATGTTTACTTAATTCAACTTTAACGTAATTTTAGATTTTAAAAAAAAAAATTATATTGGAGAATTTTAAGGAAACATATATATACATGAGTTATTTTTACTTAAAATTTATTGAAAATAAGAACAATTTAAATGAAGAATAAGTGTGAATTTAATAAGACGTATATATCGATGTCAGCAGTAGAGACATATAAAATAACGTGATATGTAAAATTGTGTATATGAAAAAGAAAGTAAAACTTTTGATAATAAAACATGTATTAGTGATGAATAGTTTGAGTTATGTATTGTATATTTATGTGTGTAGATGAAGTTGACACATTGAAAATTATGGAAAACAGGGAAATAAAACTTTATTATAACATATGGTATTAGTGCACCCACAATGGGGGTGTTCCATACCATGTTTTATAGATAAAAGTTCACAATTCAAGAGCTGTCCGTCCCACTGTCCAGGGCAACGTGGGCCTAATTGATTTACTTTTTCTTTTTTATTAGAATAATTCTCTAATTATTCAATAACTTTCCCAAAAATAACAACAAACACACCTATTAAATATCTCCTACTGAATGTAAATACCCTCCAATTATTATCTCTCATATTTTATTTATCATATAATTATTTTTGTAATTAATTAATTATGATTTAAATAATAGATAATTATTATTTAAATAATTAATATGTAAAATTTTAATAATGATTAAATCCTACAAAATTAATTATTATAATATTAAAAAACTCTAAGATATGATTTTATTAACAAAGGTAAATTAACCATACACAAATTATTAAAGATGTAAAAACAACCCACTAAACATTGATAAAATAAAAACCAAATGTGGGGAGTTTCGAACTTTTTCCAAATGAAATCCACGAGATCCTCTTTCAATTAAAGATGTTCGGGTCGTATCATGTAGTTCAGATCTAGTTTGAATGTCAGAATCGCACCTTCCTTGAACATATACTTGAAATTGAGGTAACACTTGTGTTTGGAAAATTGAACGATGAGCTAGAGTTAGCACTTTTGAAGTTTCGAAGTCGACGTTGCCCATGTTTCGAGAATTTGTATCACACTCATCCTCCACTATCATATTATATAAAATGATGTAGGCGCCCATTATCTTTGATAAGTTATTCCATCTCACATGTATTTTGGTTCACTATGAACCACTTTCTACTCATTAACTAAATTATCAAAGTAAATACTTTTTTAGTTTCACCAACGAACAACTCTTGGACTTTTTTTATGTAGTCATCATTAATTTTTTATTTTTTTAATATCAAATTATTCTAAAAAAATTAATTTAAAATCGGAGACAATTGATATAAATTCAATTGATAAGTTTGTGGCAAGTGACGACCATCTAATAGGCCACACAAAATTACTGCCAATTCCCAAGTGAAGAGCAAGGCCAACTTTCACTCAAATTGGTCCTCGTCTTCTAATCAGATTTAGGAGCAGGTCCCACGCGTCTTTTGCCTCTGAGTTTTGCCGAATAAACAAAGGTTTATTTAATATATCTCTCCAAATTCCAACTAGATTTTCCCTCTATAATAATCTGTTATTCAAGGATTTAATTGGAGGCATTTTGATATTTACCCCTATTGGAGGTAGTATTTTTTTTTTTTTTTGATAATTTATAATACTTATCATAAAGAAGTATTTGAGTTCATATAAAAATATGAGCTAGAGTTTACTTTATCTGTGGATAGCAGACACCATCACTGGCTATTTTCATTCATCACTCACTTAACATAATGATTCCCCCATCACCCAAGTTCCGACAATTGGCAAATTTGGTTCCGACGCCAAATGGCCGTTAAAAACACTATTATCAGGAAATGACTATTTTGCCTCCTCATTTGCAAGAATTGTAGTTTCACAAGTGGTAAAATTATCATTTCACTAAAAAGTTACTAATTTGACTAAAATTTCACGGAGTTAGTGTTTTGACGGCCATTTCATCGCCGGGACCAAATTTTCCAATTGTCGGAAGTTAAGCGAATGGAATGGGAACACTTAAAAAATCGGGAGCGAATAATGGAAACCCGAGGAAAGTTCAGTTGGATTGCTAGCTTTTAAATTTCTATCTAAAATACTCCGGACTACTTCATTAGTTGGATTTATTTAATAACAACATTTTGAAGATTTTGAAGACACTCCATGGTAGAATACATGCTCAAAATTCAAGTAGCGCAAAATGGGCCGATTAGGTGCAAAGTACTTCTGGCAAGGCTTTTAATGAAAAGTTACTATTTTTATTGATTTTCTTATTAGGTTGGATCAAATGTCTTTGGAATTCTTTTCAGGAAAGTTCTTCAATCGGTAGATGTTTCCAATCTTTTCAAAAAATGATTTTCAATTGGGGTTATCATCATTAGTATTCCAATGTAGAAATTGAGGTTGCCTTTTTCACATGAACGCAGGGCGGACCCTGGGCAGTTCAAGCTTGTGCAGCTGAATCACCACTATTTTAATAAATAAAAAATTAATTATTTTATTGTGCTAGACTCCAAATTTCAAAAGTGAATTCTCGTGCCTATGGCTATTCCCCTTAATGTATAAGATCAAGTTGTATTGATTTTTTTGGGATTATTTGATTCTTAAATATAGTATGTGATAAAAAAAAAAAAAGAATAAATTTGAATGAAAAGTTACTATTTTAAGGACGATGATATCAGAAAAGTGACATCATTAGTAGAATAGAAAATTGGTAGCAATTTAATAAAGTATACTGTATACATAGGAATTAGGATATTAATTTGACTTATTTTGTGAAATTTACAATAGGACGAAGTAAAGCCATTCCAAAGGGAAAGCCGAGACGTAGAGACTAGTGTCTACTGGAAATAGTACAACAAATTTCTAATGTTGATATACCTCCAAAGGAACCAACTCACAACAAGATGAATTCGACCTATTAGAAAACGGATCAAGGCTATGAACTAATGTTTACTTTTCACCCGCATATTCAAGAAAGTATATGAGAAAATTTCTTATTAGTAAAGGTCAACACTCAGTCTGTATTTAAAGTGATTATCCTAGTTATATGGGGGGAATCAAAATTTAAAGTTGAATGGTATGCTCCATATATGGAATGGACGGAATATAAGTAAAGTGAAGATGTTGTGTTTTGTTTGCAATGTTATTTGTTTAAAGACGCGATTAAGTTTGGCGCGGGGAACTCATTGCAAAGGTAATGGATTTAGGGTCGAATCATGACTCAAGGACTTGGCATACTTATTTCAAGTTGATCGCTCCAATAAAAAATTTTAAGTTGAACGCAAAATAAAGTATACAAAATATCTTAAGAAAATAAACAGAGTTGGTGGATTCTGAGTATGCAATGAAGTTAAAAACATCTTTTATATCTGCTAGATTACTTTGTATGGACAACTGGGAAAGCTCGAGGAAAGACTCTTTCATATGCGGTCATTTTATTGAATATGTACAAGAGTTGAGCATGCATTGCATAAAAAGATTTACTGCTCGATGACTAGTCCTAATGTCCAAAAGGATCTTTGTCAGATTTAGCTTTTTAGTAACTTCAAAGATTGTAAAAAGAAGTTGGAAATGATTTTCCTGTATTGATTGATGAAGTCGGGGATCGCTTTCAACTAAAGAACAAACATGGGCTTATATTTGCGCTTTTGTTGATTCAAAAAGGTTCTCACAGGGAAATATTTCTTGGAATCGCCTATGTCAAAGAAACTAGTTCATTATGTCAATCTCTTTACCAATGAAGTTTGTCCAAGATTGTGAGGTCAAGGGTACGTACTTACATTCAACATTGCCCGGTCGACATTTGAGTTTCACCTCAAGTTTGTCCAAGATTACTTGTCTATTCGGGGCTTTTTATGTTGATCGTTTGCCCATCGCCTAACTGTACGTAATAAATACGTTATGTTAAAAAGAAAAATTTCGTCGGTAAGGACCGAGATAAGACAAATAATTTCGAGCACAATATTATTTCTCAGAAATTATTTGTTCGAATTACATTTATAATTAAGAAGAATAATGTGGACAATCGAAAGTTGTTAGATTGTTAAGTCGCTCGATAGCTCGGCCTGGCTTAAACGGGCACAAACTCACGCCAGGATTTTTCTGGCTGTTTAGGTGTTAAAGCCATCCTTATCATACACTATTCACACAAAATATCACAAATCATCTCTCCATTTTTTATTTAGCTCGGCCGAGATACTCCCTTGAGCACAAACAAATTTTTTTCTTCCATTTCTTTGGTTGATTTTGAGGGTTGGACTTTTGGTTGACTTTTTACATAATTCAATTTTTAAGTGATGGATCTTAGTTTGTTATGTTCTATGACGTATATAAGTAATTTAATTCACACTTTGAGGTCGCTTTGAGGATGTTATGGCCAAGCTTGACTTTTCTAGGTTTCGCTGACTTTTTAGGTTGATATTTTTTATAAGACTTAAATGTTTAGGGAGTTTAATCGGGGACCTTATGGTAGTTTTTTTGATGTTAAATGATGATTTAAAATTGATTAAAGTAAAGAAGCTGAAAAGTGTTATTTTCAAGTTGACTTATAATCTATATTTCGAGTATAGTTGTTAATTATGGACTTGAGGGTTAATTAGAATGACTTATAAGTTGATTTGAAATGTTAAAGTATAAGGTGGAATTCTAGCGGGAGATCGACAAGGCGCCCTCACTAATTATTTATTCGTTGTTTTATCTGCCATTTTAGATAAATTTTTAGAAATAGTTCCACTAAGAGTTGTAGCGTATTCTAGAACGAGATATCAGAAAAGTAGGTCTTGATTATACTTTCGGTGTTTTTGTTAGGGCGCCGATCGTGGTGCGGGCAATATTTCATTTTGTTCGCAAAGGTTTTGTGGTAAATAAGTAGTAGAGTAGCAAGCACTTATCTCACGGCAAGTATTTTACGTACTTACCTTTACATTGTGTGAACATGTTATCAGGTTATGATTATGTGAGAATGATGTACATGTGATGGTGTTATGATTACGTGAGAATGATACGATTATGTGTGTGATTCATTTCAAGCAGCCATTTATACATGATTACGTGATTATATTCTCTGTATACAAGATCAAGCATGTAAGTAATAGCTTTGAACTCCCAACTTATATTTCTCGATTCCCCGTGGCCCAGGCACCGTTGTATTCCGTGGCCTTGCTCTGATTATGTATTTCTATGGCCTTGTCGGCGATCGTTTGACTTAATGAATATGTAGATGCTTTAAATTACATTGGATATTGCTTCGAGTAGAGTAGTTGGTTATCGTAGAGGTGACGGTTGTAGCTTATGTATGACTTGAGGTGACTTGAGTATCGTGATTTGACCCTAAGGGTCAGGATGATTGTGGGTTAGCTACTCTCCTTCCTCAAGTAGATACGTGACGCTTATCGGGCCCTATACTACGGTATAAATTTTACGCGGTTTGGCCTTATACCACGTATACAGTGTATGACTTTTTGATCACTTTGCCGTGTGCATTTGTCGGTGTGGCCCTATACTACGGTATACCAGGTTTGGCCTATACTACGGTATAAGAGAGCGTAATGAAGTCTTTATGACCACTTTCACATACAGATTGTCAAGGCCCCATACTACTTCGTATACCACATGTGGTTCGGCCCCTATACTTCGTATAAGAGAGGTGTTTATTAGCGGTTGATCCATTCCCGGCAGTAGACGGATTGAAAGTATACGCCAAGACAGAGGTTGGTATATTTCAGGAGATACGAGAGATGTATGGCTTAATTGACTAAATACGATTGCTGAAGCCTCTAAGTGATTTTATTTTCAAGCAAGCCAGATGCCTTATCGGTACTTCTATTATATTCGACATGTTATGCCTCGAGACCTTCTTTGGAATATTGTATGACTTATTTAGGTAGTCCTCGATATATATATATAGTTATATATATATATATATATATATATATATATATATATATATATATATATATATATATATATATATATATATATATATATATGTACGTAATTTACTCAAAGTTGGGCTATTATAATATTGTCTGCCCTCAGCTCAGATGGTAAGTTCACCTCGTGTTAAGCTGCTCACTAAGCTCGCAATTACCCCTTTCGCTATGTACGGCATTTTCATTCGCTACAGTCGACGGATCTGCTACTGGGAGCCGTGAGGCTTGCTTTGAGAGCTTGTTCCGAAAAGTGGCCAGTGAGCATCGAAGGGTGTGAGGATCCTCACAAGGGCCCGATTTTTTGATGTGTTGTCAACTGCTTTTGATTGTTGTACTTTATTTTCAAACTTACCCTTGTCGGCAAATAATATTTTGTATTTTGAGTACAAGATTTACTTTTGTAAATTTTGGCCGGGCATTACTATTTATCCGGGGATATGTTGTATATATGGTGTCAAGTTGGTTAGATATCACCACGGATTTGAAAAATATTAAACTAAGCAGGTTTCGAGAATATTAATGGAAATAAATTTTGGTCAAATGAAAGTAGTTTTAACCTAGCCGCCCATCTGCTTCACAGACTCATGTTCTGACATGGCGACTCACCTCGTATGGGCCGACCGGGCGGTCGCTACAATTTCTGCATCGAGGCTAGGCTCGTGAGACATTTGGGTTATCCTGTACGCGTGGGTTCCGAGTCCTTTCGTTATTTAGACCGCCGAGATGCCACCCAGAGTTCATGGTGTGGCAGAGCGAGGTGCCGGGCAGCTCCGCAGGAGCGAGTCGCTGCATAGCTTTGTTGACGAGTACAGTAGAGAGTGCAAAATGCTCGGTGGTCGGTAAGCCAGGAGGTCGAATTCCGCAGTGTTGTTTGACCGGTTTCTAAGCAGATCCTCCGGGTTTTCGGGGTTCGCTGCAGCAGTGCTATCGAGTTCGTCCGGGGACACGGTCCATTTTGCCGGCCGGGATCATGGGCTTGCATTTGAGAGAAGTTTACTACTTATAGACTTCACGAGTGCCCAGTGATCATGGAGAACCTCGAGTACCGCCCCTTGACCGCGGTAGGAGATTCATGTTTCGAGCGATTTGCTGAGCTTTTCTCCTGAGAACTATTGTTTGGAGACCCACATGGCAGCCTCTGAGTAGAGCCGATTTCTCAATATAGGTTCGAGGTCGTAGAGTACGAGACAGCTTCAGTTGGATATGTGCCGACTATTTCCGATGTTTATCCGTAGAGGCTAAGCGCATCACTAGGTTCAGACGGGTCGACGCGGAGTGCACGTCACCGTATCTCACCGATGGTTTTTACTAGTTTCTATGTCGCTGGTGAACGCAACCCCGGGCATGGAAACGGAGTCGCGTGAGCCGCAGGCGAAATGGATCGGCGGCGAGTCGACCTGAGACTTTCAATTCCAGTAGGCCTACTAGCTCTAGAGTTCAGAGGAGGACTTGACCAAACAGAGTCGCCCCGGCGTAGTTATTTTAGTGTCTCGGCAAGTCACTCCGAGTTATTCTAACAATACCACTCCTTCTCAAGATCACGGGCGCCCGCGAGATCCGCGGGGTTCGTGAAAGTAGTCTTCCAGGGTCCGCAGAGGTATCTTGTTACCGCTGCGGGTCGATCGCACGTGCAGCCAGAATTACTCTTGTAGGGTACCATATGTTATCGATGCCACAGCCTGTATTATCCGCGAATGGATCGCCCCCTGGCGCGCCAAGCATTTCAAATGCTTACTCACCGCTGTAGAGGCGGTTATCAGGGAATCGGTGGTCAATCTGCGGCCGTGGAGGCCAAGGGATACTGAGCCGAGACCTCGTAGAGCCGGGTAGCAAATGTAGCCGGAGTGTCAAGGCCGTATTCATGCCGTTACTCATCGTGAGGCGCTATGATACCCCCTGCAGCGGGGCTAATATTATTTATGTGTGATAACAGGCTGGGTGTTGCTTTTGGATTCCTGGGCTACGATTCTTTGTTTCTCGTAGTTTTATTTCTCTCGCCTTATCAGATGTTGTAAAGCCTTTTCCCTGCTCCACTCGAGACGGTGGACACCAAAGTAGGGAGGTCGGTCACAAGTTGACTCAGATGAGATTGTCCATTTGAGCTTTCTCGATTTGATCTTATCTTTGGGTATGGATTGGTTGTGGAACATCATGTTTTGATTGATCAAGCATCTGGCGAGATTACTTTTATGGTTCTAGACACCGTATATCCGATTTGTGTGAGACATGTAAGATTTTTGCCTTCGGGAAGTTTTGTATCAAGACTGGTGCTGGGAGGTTGATTCAGAATGGGTGTATTGGTTCAAAAGCATTGATTTGAATAGAGAGGAGGGCAGTGATTAGAAGATGCCAAGTTGTTAGAGAGTTTAAGGATGTTTTTCCCGAGGACTTACCTGATCACAGGGAGATCGAATTTGCTATTGAGGTTATTCCGGCACGGCACCAATTTCTCTCTCTTCCACCTGCACTGGATGGCTCCAATGAGTTACGTGAATCATGGACTCCGCCATGTGAGTTGTGGGAGAAAGGATTCATCGCACTGTTTATTCTCAGCGCACTAGCTTTGTTTGTGAAAAGTTAAGGACGGTTCGACGAGGCCGTGTATCGACTAGCGTATTAAATTGAATAAAGTGACTATTAAGAACCGATACCCATTGCCCAAAATTGACGATTTGTTTGATCACCACGATGCTGCGTGTTCTCGAAGATTGATTTCATGTCCGGGTTATCACCAAATAGATCAAAGGGATTTTATATTCCGAAATTGGCTTTCCGACCCCACATGGCACATGAAAGTTTATGGCGACGACATTTGACCGATTTAATTGTAACGACACTGCCTCAAAGGGTCTCTCGAGGTTGGGACCGCCACCAACCTCAGACATCGCAGTCACCAACGATGGATAACAATAAAAATGACTCGTTTTACATCATAAATAAACAATATAACTCTGCCCATCGTAATCCAAATCCAATAGTACAACAACATTGAAAATCATAACATAAATACACATCAAACACTTTGTTATACATCTCAAGACAATAATAATTATTACATACAACAGAACTTCAAGAAAATAAAAGTATGATCAAGCTGAGGTCTTCAAGCCACTCATCGCCATCTTCGCGGCATAGCTTACCGGCCAATGCATATCGGTCATCCGCAACAACCTAGGTACGAAACGCCCGCCCATAGGAAAATAGGAAGTCGCCTAAAAAGTCGAGTGAAAATAAATAGCAATGTATTAACCTACCTCGATCGCATCTAATAAGCATTAATTGTATTCTCACCTATTTGTAATTATATACCCCAAGAGTATTATTTTATAGTAAGTTACTTCCGCTACAAAATAAACTTTCCTTATTGGCTTTCTAACTAACACCGATAACTCACACTACATCAACAACTTACTCACAAGATAATTTTACTCATAAGAGTATTTCACTATCTGTTATCTTTCCTCAAGTATAGCTAATTCCCCAATATAATATACACCTCAACACACAATAACTAAACATATATCTTAACCTCTCTCATAACTCACGATATACAACTCAATCACTTATCTTTAGTTCACTTTAAAGTACTACTCCCCATTTTACAATCATACTCCTCCTATGACAACTAATGTTCCCTATAAGACCTTCCAAATATATGCATTTCTTAATACGACCGAGTAATATATCTTGAATCCGTATATCCCAAGCATGCATTTATTCTTGCATTTTCCATTTTAGTATACGGAACTTATTTACCTCCATTGCATCGTGTCGTGAAGCTAGATCAAGACTTATATTCTAGCACATTTGAATCCATTTTTCCACCATATATATAAAATATCATCAACATCATCGCATTGCATTAGCATAACCTTCGCTTATAATTTCTATCTCAATGTTTCCTATCCATTAGCCAATGTTCTAAGACATATAGAACATATCTACAAAGACAGAATGCCGTCAAGGCTACAACTGAAAGTAAATACCGTATCCTAAATAAAAATAGTTGCCGACAAGGCCGACGCTTAAAAAAATGAAGTACAACCATCAAAGCATCACAAGAAGCACAACAACAAGATTGTGAATAGACATCGTAGTCAAATATGAATAAAATATATATATACAGGACTACCGAATAAAGTCATACAACATAATTCCACAGGAAGTCTCAGACATAACACATGAAGATATAATAGAGGGTTCCGGTCAAGACACAATCACCCAAATGAAATCATGCACTAACAACGACTAAAACTCTAGTCATCAAACCTTCTATCTCTCATATCCCCACCACCAAGATACCATCCTCTAACGCGCATACTCAACCACTACCCAAGTGAATGGACAAATCATCATTCCACCCCACTTATACTCCAAAGATAAGGCCAAACCGCACTTATACACAAAGTATAGTGCACACCGCACTTATACACAAAGTATAAGGCACAATCGCACTTATACACAAAGTATAAGGCACACCGCACGCTATACCTAGGCATGTGGGCCACATCAACAACGCACACAAAGAAAGTAATCAAAGAAGTCATAATCAAGACGCTATACCGTGAGTATGTGGCCAAACTGCACGCTATACCGTATGTGGCCACTCGACAACGCATACGCCAAAGAAAGCGACAAAGAGAATCATACCGCACGCTATACCGTAGGCATAGTACAATTTCGACAACGCATTACCAGCCGATCAAAGCAGAATCATACCGCACGCTATACCAGAGTATGTGGCCACAATTTCGACAATGCACACACAAAGAAAGTCATCAAAGAGAATCATACCGCACGCTATACCGTAGTATGTGGCCACCTCGACAATGCAATAATGCTGTCGCATCGTTATAATCATAATCGCACGCCATACCGTGAAGATGTACAATTTCGACACGACACAAAGAAAGCCGATCAAAGAGAATCATACCGCACGCTATACCGTAGAGCAGGCCACAGGCCACATATCCCGTTAGCGCAGCGAGAGTCACCTAATCCTCAGTAGTCCCAACTATGGTCATATCCTAATACTCAAGTCACCTCAAAATCCATACATAACTCCATCGAACACCTTCAATAACCAACTACTTTACTTCCAACAATAAAGAAAGACAAATTAATACATCACACACAATCAGAATCAATCACAACCGCCCGGCCAAGTGCCATATAAATACCACAAGTGCCGACAAAGCCACATAAATACCACAAAGGCCGACAAGGCCACATAAATACCACCAATGACAAGGCCACATAACACCACAAGTGTCACAAGTGCCATACACACACCACAAGTACGATTAAAGCCACATAATACTACAAGTGTCACAAGGCCACATAATATTAAATATAAATGAAATTGTGCCATCACTTACCTCAAACCGCCCTTCAACGCTGCACGTAGTCATTATTAATCATATTAAAGCCTACACCTAATCGCATAACCATTACATGTATACCATTCCCGTAATCATATCACAAGGACATATACACCATCTACACATAATTATATTACAAAGACCTCGTATAATCTCTTTTACACATAATTATAATACAAGGACAGTACACCATTTAAAAGAAGTACATATAGTAATACACGTATATACTCACCTCTACTAGCTATCACAAAAAGTCTCTCACGAAGAACGCGATCACTTTTAACGTGCCCCCTTCCCGCCGGTCAAGGCCTAAGAACACCTTAAAAGTATACTCATGAACTAAGGCCAAGAATTACGCTCTAGAATAAACATTACCAACTCTCATCTTAACGATTTCTAAACTAAGCCTAATACGACGGACAAACTATCGAATTATAAACTCATCGGACACAACTAAAATCGACGCCTCGCTAAAATTCCATCTTATCATTTTATCATTACAAATTAATCCTTATATGTCATTCTAGTTAATCAAATAGTCCCTAATTAACAATCTATACTCCAAAATATCAATTATATCTCAACTTGAAAATATTATTTCTTTTCAACCTAATCGCTTTTAATGAATTTTAAATCACCGATTTAACATCACAATAGCTATAATAAGGTCCCAATTAAATTCCCTACACATTTAATGTCTTATAAAAATATCACCAAAAAAGTCAACCGAACCTAAAAGTCAACTCGCCCATAACATCCTCTCAAACAACTTCTAAATCATGAATTCATCACTTATATACATTATAGAACCCATAACAAACTAAGATTCATCATAAAAATTAAGTTATGGAAAAGTCAACCAAAAGTCAACTATGATCCTTAGCATTTTCAACCCCATAAACGATAATTATCAACTATTATATCGATAATCTAAGCTTAGATGACAATTCTATAACATAATAAACATCAAAAGCTCAAAGTCAACTCAAATTTCCAAAAGTCAACATCCCCAAACTCAAGAAATACTCCAAAGATTCGAACTTTCTACCTCAAACGTAGAATGACCCGGGAATCTCTCCCAAAATTTTGTACCAAAGCTCGCGAAAATCGAAGAAAATTGAAGAAATTCTTTCCTCGAGGAGGCCAGGGTGAGTTCGCCTCCATGGGAAGAAGAAGAAAATTTTTCTTTTGACGCATTTACGTTAAAATGATAAGCATAAAAAGTCTCGGGCCGCACAAAAATATTCAAGATGCCGCTTTCTCGCTCGGTTTCTGCTTAGTTTTTCTGCCCCGCTAACAACACAACTCCAACATAAATTTAACTTCTAATCCCCAAATAATATCATGCCATACGATTAAAACTTTAAATTCTCAAACCGAAATATACTACAACCGACCATTCATCAGATTTACCATTCGATTCTGATCTCAAAGATAAAATTCATGACAAACACTACTAAATTATAAATGTAATTCAAGCAAAAATTTTACCTAAATAATATTATCATCTAAATTATTTATACTATCCCTGATCCCACCGCCGATCGAACAAATTTTTTTTTTTTTTTTTCAGAACGGGTTATTAAGCAATCTACCCACCTTTATAAAATTTCGGCCTCCCGAAATTTACTCAACCTAACTGGCCGACATAAACTCAACGCACCTTCGAAGAATGCCCTTATCAACTAACATTAGACACCTTTGTCACCTAATTAAATTTCCCCAATATAGTATCTCTGTCAGAGCGCCCATAATATCTTAAGTGCTTCAATTAACTTAAGGTTGACTCTTACACCATAACACATTCAACCGGCCAATTTTCCCTATTCAAGCTTATCATCTTATTGCTCTGCTTGTTATTATTATTATCAATCTTAGTATTATAAACATCCTCAATTGCCTCCAAATACCACTCAAAAATTAAAAATTCATAACGCGAATAATTTACATCATTCCACCTTGGCACTAGGTCACCATACTACCCATATCACATAATTAAAACGAGTAAATGCCAAAATTTCACCACACCACGCTCGTACTACAACTACTATAAAAATAACTTACAAAGATAAACCACAATAACATTATGTATAACAATTATCCTTTTCCTTGTGCTCACTCTTCAACACCCCACATCATCTCAATATCCTCAAATCAAACAATTCACAAATCACATATATAATATTAATCATACACACAACAATCTCAACGTAGCATCCATAATACACACGATACCACAATTTCATATAGGAACTATTCTCGCAAAAATATATTCACCGATACGTCCATAATACAAATATACTCAAATTGAACACACCCAATCATATACATATTCAAACATGAATACCACAAAAATAAATAGCCCAGAATGCCTCAAACACAACCACTGCTCAAGTCAACATTTCACACCTCACCATTAGCCACGTATAAGTTTATTACGCAGTATACACAATACAATCAATTACAATATACTTCACTCAACATAGATAAGTGTAACAACCGAAAGGATAAATCCCCAATTACTCCAAGATTCAAGAGAAATTCTTAATTATTTTAAAGATCAACACTACACTAATGCATCAATTGCTAATCCCATGACTATACGTCACCGTAATCCTCCTCAACTAACCTTTTATTACCCCTTAAATTCACAATTGCCCCAACTTATCAACAACTTCAAATTCACCAAGTGAATTCTCTCAATACTCCCGTATAATTCGCCCTTCCTTAAATCCTCAAACATATTCATCCCGTATTCCACTCCAAAAGTTTCAACTCTGTGAGTTTACATCCTCAAGAATTGGCTTACTTATCAAGCAAAGATGCACTCTACTCAAACACCGAACTCTACTTAAACATTATTAACAGATGAACGCAAAACTCTTTTCTTATTCAGCCTCGATTTGTATTCACCCTGACTTACTTATCGTTTCCGATCAAACCCACATTTTACATTTCCTTATAATCACAGATCTCAGTTAACCAGTCACCTTACTTATAACCCATTGATATTCTTTACGACCCCACCTCGAATATATCGTATATTACTTTTCACAACTTATCCTTAATTACTCGCCATAAAAATCTCATTAGCACCGGTATCACCACATCAACTATTAAGACATTTCCCAAAAATATATGTATCACCCAAATATCTCATAATATTTCCGATACCTAGCATCATATTCAACCCATTACATGTATCGCTCCAATATAATCCCTCATAAATATCTACTATCGCACCGATCTCCATATATGCCCGCCTACCCATCTCAACAACAAATACATAACTCGACGTGACGCTATATTACCCAATTCATTTCACATATCTCCTAATATAACACATCTTAATTAAATAACACCACAAAAAACACACGCAAAGTAGTCTCGCAAGTTCCCTCGTACGCGAATCAACGAAATCTTCAAGCGGCGTCCTCAACAGTCAACGGATTCGAAAAGTTAAATGAACTCAAACCAGAAAATGACTCACACACAACACACTTATAACCTGAACCTAGGCACATAACCACACAAGACACCAAGAAAACATAAACCTGCGCCCGATACCAAATCAGAACGACTACCTGTGTGCCCCCCGAGGTCGGGACCGCCACCAACCTCAGATATCGTGAGTCACCAACGATGGATAACAATAAAACAATTTCCTTTACATCATAAATAAACAATATAACTCGGTCCATCTAAGAACTCAACCAATAGTACAACAACTGAAATCATATCATAAATACACATCAAACACTTTGTTATACAACTCGAAATAATACAATTATGGTACAAATGTAAACTTCAAGAAGATAAAAGTATGATCAAGCTGAGGTCTTCTGCCACCATCGCCATCTTCGCTAAGTACGTTCTTACCTCTACTAACGATATCGGTCATCCAAGAACAAACTCAGTACGAAACGCCCGCCTATTGAAAAATAGGTGTCGCCTAAAAAGCCGAAAGGAAAATAAAGGTAATGGGTTAACCTACCCGGACGCATCTAATAAGAATAATTCTGTATTCTCAATCTATTTGTAATTATATACCCTAAGAGATTATTTTATAGGTTACTCGCCACAAAAATAAACTTTCCTTATCGCTTTCTAACTAACACCGATAACTCACACTCATCAACAACTTACTCACAAGACACCTTAATTACAAGAGGTATATTTCACTATCTCATATCTTCTCAAGTATACTTAATTCCCAATATAATATACACCTCAAACACACACAACTTAAACATATATCTAATCCTCTCATAACTCATGCATATACAACTCAATCACTTATCTTTAGTTCACTTAAAGTACTACTCCCCATTTTACAATCATACTCCTCCTATGACAACTAATGTTCCTCATAAAGCATCTTCCAAATATATGTATTTTAATATGACCAGTAATATATCTTGAATCCGTATAACCTAAGTATTGCATTTATCTTCCATTTTCCATTAGTATACTAACTTATTTACCTCCATGGTATCAGTCGTGTTGTATCAAGACTTATTCTAGCACATTAATCCATTTTTCCACCATATATATATAAAATATCATCAACATCATCGATGTGACAGCATAACCTTCTGCTTTTATACTTTCGCCTCCTAACGTTCTCATCCATTAGTCCCAAGATATATGTAACATATCTAACAAAAGACAAGAATGTGTATACAACCGAAAATAAATAATTGTGATCCTCAAGAAAAATAGTTATTTACAAGGCCGACGCTAAAAAACGAAGTATAACCATCAAAGCACCGCTGCTAGCACAAGAACAAGATTAGAATAGTCATCGTAGAGTCAAATATGAATAAAATACATATATATATAGGACTATCGAATAAAGTCATACAACATAATTCCACAGGAAGTCTCAGACATAACACATGAATATATAATAGAGGGTTCCGATAAGCACACAATTCCAGAAAGAAATCAAGAGACTCAACAACGACTATAACTCTAGTCATCAACCATCTATCTCTCATATCCCACAAATATACCACCCTCTAATGCGCATATACTCAATCCGTCTACCCGCAGAATGTACAAATCAACAATCACCTCGCACTTATACCGCAAAGAGTAAGGCCAAACCGCACTTTAAGTACACAAAAAGATAAGGCACACCTAATTATACACAAAGTATAAGTGCACACCGCACTTATACACAAAAGTATAAGGCACACCCCTCGCACGCTTATAATCGTAGTATAAAAAAGCCACATCAAAAATGCACACAAAGAAAAGTAATCAAAGAGAGTCATACTCCCAGACGCTATACCGTAGTATAGGCCAAACCGCACGCTATACCTTAGGAGCAGGCCAAACCGCACGCTATACCGTAGTATAGGCCACTCGACAATGCACACAAAGCAGTTATCAAAAAGAGAATCATACCGCACGCTATACCGTAGTATAGCTACCTCGACAATGCACACAAAGAAATGACAAAGAGAATCATACCGCACGCTATACCGTAGTAGTATGTGGCCACCTCGACAACGCATACAAAGAAAGCCGGACAAAGAGAATCATACCGCACGCCATAACCGTAGTATGTGGCCACCTCGACAACGCACACAAAGAAAGCTGACAAAGAGAATCATACTCGCACGCTGGCACCGTAGTATAGTAATACTCGACAATGCAATACAAAGAAAACGAGACAAGAGAATCATACCGCACGCCATACCGTAAGATAGCCAATAAATAGCCACATATCCCTGCAAGGGAAATGAGAAGTCACCTAATCCCTAGTAGTCCCAACTATAGGTCATATCCTAATACTCAAGTCACCCCAAAAATCATACATAACTCCATCGAACACCTCTCAATAACCAACTACTTTACTTCCAACAATAAAGAAGCATAAATTAATAATATCACACAATCAGAATCAATCACAACCGCTGCCAAGTGCCATAAATACTAAGGCCGACAAAGCCACATAAATACCACAAGTGCCGACAAGGTCCACATAAATACTACCAAATTTACAAGGCCACATAATACCAAGGCCGGGCCAAGGCCACACAATACCACAAGTGCCGACAAAGCCACATAATACCACAAGTGCCGCTAAGGCCATAATACGTAATATAAGTTGGGAGTCTGTGCCATCACTTACCTCAAACCAAATTTCTCTTCAACGCCGTAATGTAGTCACATAATCATATTAGGCTACACCTAATCGTGACAACCATTACATTTATACCATTCCCCGTAATCATATCACAAGGACATATACACCATTCACACATAATTATTACAAAGACCTCACACCCCTTTACACATAATTATAATACAAGGATGTGTACACCATTTAAAAAGAAGTACATAAGTGTAATACACGCAGATAAGTACTCACCTCTACTACCATCACAAAAGTCCTCAATGAAGAACGCGATCACGAACGTGCCCTTCCCGCTGTCAAGGCCTAAGAACACCCGTAAAGTATACCTTTCCAAGGAACTAATACCAAGAATTACGCTCTAGAATAAACATTACCAACTCTCATCTAACGATTTCTAAAACTGGGCCTAATACGACGGACAAACTATCTAGAATTATAAACTCATCTGACACAACCAACCGATCGCCCGCTAAAATTCCATCTTATCATTTTATCATTACAAATTAATTTATATGTCATTCTAGTTAATCAACAGGTCCCTAATTAACAATCTATACTCCAAAATATCACTATATCTCAACTTGAAAATATTACTTTTTCAACTCAATCGCCTTTTAATAAATTTTTAAATCACCGATTTAACATCACAATAGCTATAATAAGGTCCCAATTAAACTCCCTACACATTTAATGTCTTATAAAATATCACCTCAAAAGTCAACCAAAACTCTAGAAAAGTCAACTCGCCCATAACATCCTCTCGCAACTTCTAAATCATGAATTCATCACTTATATACATTATAGAACCCATAACAAACTAAGATTCATCATAAAAAATTGTTATGGAAAAAGTCAACCAAAAAGTCAACTATGATCCTAGCATTTTTCAACCCTATAAATCGATAATTATCAACTATTATAATGATAATCTAAGCTTAGATGACAATTCTATAACATAATAAACATCAAAGTTCTCAAAAGTCAACCCAAATTTCCAAAAGTCAACATCCCCAAACTCAAGAAATGTCTAAAAGATTCGAACTTTCAAACTTAGAATGACCCGTAATCTTCTCCGAAAATTTTGGTGACCAAAATGTTAAAATTGGAAGAAAATTGAAGAAATTTTTCCTCGAGGAAAATATATGAGTTCGCCTCCACAAAGGTTAAAATTTTTCTTTTGGATGATGACAAGCTAAAGGATAAGTATAAAAAGTCTCAAGGGGCCGCATGTAACATATCTCAAGACTTGCTCGCTTCGTTTCTATGCATGGCTGGCTCATTTAACAACACAACTCCAACATAAATTTAACTTAATCCCCAAATAATATCACGCCATACGATTAAAACTTTAAAATTCTCAAACCGAATATACTACAACCGACCGATTCGTCAGATTTCACCATTCGACTCCGATCTCAAAGATAAAATTCTTCCAATGACAAACACTACTAAATTATAAAATGCACTGCTAAAATTTTAATAAATAATATTATCATCGAAATTATTTATACTATCCCTGATCCCACCGAATCGAACAAATTTTTTTTTTTTATTTTTTTTTCGTAACGGGTTATACAATCTACCCACCTTATAAAAATTTGGTCCCCGAAATTTACTCAACCCAACTGTCGTGATAAACTCAACGCACCTTCGATGCCCTAATAACCAACATTAGGACACCTTTGTCACCTACCAAATTTCCCCAATATAGTATCTCGCTCTTTCAGAGTTTCATAATATCTTACGCCAAATTAACTTAAGGCAATGATTTCTTACAATTCATAACACATTCAACCGCCAATTTTCCCTATTCAAGCTTATCATCTTATCAAGCTTCCGCTTGCTATTATTATTACTGAATCTTAGTATTATAAACATCCTCACTGCCTCCAAATACCACTAAAAATTAAAATTCATAACGCCATTACCGACATCGGCCCACTCATAATTTGTGTCACCATACTACTTCCATATCACATAATTAAACGAAAGTAAACAAAAGAAATTTCACCACACCACGTCAGACTACAACTACTATAAAATAACTTACAAAGATAAACCACAATAACATTATGTATAACAATTCATCCTTTTCCGGCAAAATACCTTCAACACCCCACCTCATCTCAATATCCCCAAATCAAACAACAATTCACAATTCACACATATAATATCAATCATACACACAACAATCTCAACCTAGCATCCATAATACACACGATACAACAATTTCATATATGAACTATTCTCGTGAAATATATTCACAAATACGTACATAACACAAATATATTCAAATTGAACACACCCAATCATACACATATTCAAACATGAATACCAAAAAAAATAATTAGCCCATAATGCCTCAAATACAACCACCGTTCAAGTCAACATTTCACAATTTCACCATTAGTTCAATGTATAAGTTTGCCACAGATACACAAATACAATCAATTACAATATACTTCACTCAACATGATAAGTAACAACTTGTTTATAAACCTCAATTACTTCCAAGTATCCAAGAGAAATTCTAATTATTTTAAAGATCAACATCTTACACCACGATCAATTGCTAATCCCACGACTACATGCCTGCATCCTCCTCAACTAACCTCTTAATACCCTTACGTTCACACAATTTCACTAACTTATCAACAACTTCAAATTCAACACCAGTGAATTCCTTTCAATAACTTCCCGACATAACTCTGTCTCTTCCGTAAATCCTCAAACGTATTCATCCGTATTCCATCTCCAAAGGTTTCAACCTAGAGTTTACATCCTCAAGAATGACTACTAATGGCCAGATGCACTCTACTCAAACACCGAACCTTACTTAAACATTATTAATGTGATAACTCAACCTTTCCTCTTATTCAAATTCCCGATTTGTATTCACCCCGACTTATTTATCATTTCCGATCAAACCTACATTTTACACTTCCTTATAATCACGATCTTAGCTAACCAAGAACCTTACTTATAACCCATCGATATTCCTTACAACTCCACCTCGAGTATATCTGTATATTAATTAATACCTTATCCTTAATTAATTTCGCCTATAAAAATCTTCATTAGCACCGTACTACCACATCAACTATTAAGACATTTCTAAAAATATATAGATCACCCAAATATCTCATAATATTTCCGATACCTAGCATCATATTCTAACCTAATACATGTATCGCTCCAATATAATCCTCATAAATATCTACTCATCGCATCGATTCCATATATGCCCAAATACCCATCTCAACAAATACATAACTCGACGCACGCCATATTACCCAATTCATTTCTTACATATCTCCTAATATAACACATCTTAATCAATTAACACCACAAGAACACAAAATTCAAAGTAGTCTCGTAAGACCCTCGTACGCGAGTCAACAAAATCTTCAAGTGGCTTCCTCAACAGTCAACGGATTCGGAAAAGAAATGAACTCAAACCAGAGAATAATTCACACACAACACACTTACCACCCGAACCTAGACACATAACCACACAAGACACCAAGAAAACATAAACCTAGGCTCTGATACCAAAATTGTAACGACTGGCCTGGGACCACCAACCCTCAGACATCGTAGCCACCAACGACATAACAATAAAATGACTTCCTTTTCATCATAAATAAAACAATACAACTCGTCCATCGGGTGAACTAAACTAATAAGTATAAATAAATATCAAAATCATAATATAAATACACATCAAACAATTTGTTATACAACTTGAGTCAAATAATAATAATTATTATATACAAATGTAAACTTCAAGAAGATAAAAGTATGACTGCTGAGAGGTCTTCAAGCCACCATCGCCATCTTCGCAGTACGCAACCATTTCTCGGCTAACGATACCTGGCCATCCGCAACAACCTAGCATGAAACGCCCGCCCATGCGAAAATAGGAAGTCACTTAAAAAGTCGAAGTTGAAAATAACAAGACACGTAAGCCTTAACCTACCCGACGCACCTAATAAGAATAATTTAGATTCCTCACCTATTTTGTAGACTATATACTCCCAAGAGTATTATTTTATAGGTTACTCGCCACAAAATAAACTTCTTCCTTATCGGGCTTTCTAACTAACAATCGATAACTCACACTACATCAACAACTTACTCACAAGACACCTTAATTACAAGAGGTATTTCACTATCTCGTTATCTTTCCTCAAGTATAGCCACTCCCCAATATAATATACACCTCAAACACACAATAACTTAAACATATATCTTTAACCTCTCATACCTATGCATATAATAACCCAATCACTTATCTTTAGTTCACTTTAAAGTACTACTCCCATTTTACAATCAAGCAATACGTAACTGAACGGCACTGAT